>CAUYQV010077668.1:0-34417 GCA_963574575.1 Galagoides demidoff
GGAGACTCGCTTGAGCCCAGGAGTTGGAGGTTGCTACGAGCTGTGATGCCATGGCACTCAACCCAGGGGGATAGCTTGAGACTCTGTCTCAAAAAAAAAAAAAATAAAAGAAAGAAATAAGAAAACAAGCAACTCTTCTCATTTTATGTTTCAGGGAACAAATGTCTCAAAATTTGACTGACTGAAAAGCAGCCGGTTGAATTTGTAACAAAGCCAAGACATAACTGCAAGTCTTCTAAATTCCGCATCTCCATTCTGTCACTTAGGTTTCTGGGAAACATTTGGCCTGAAAACCCTATTTTAGAAAATAAGCCCAGACACTTAGTGAAACAGAACTGAGCCCTTTAGGGTTTGAAAGTCTTGATTTGTGTTAGATAGCTTTTGAGAACATGTTCACGTGTGGAGTAGAGATGTATGTTAATTAAGTATGGGGCCAGATTAGGTGCAGTTTGAATAGCGTGCAGTGCAGATGTATCCCCAACTATTCAGTTGACAAGTTCTACTTACCAAGATATGGCAACCCAAGTACAGAAACAACCGTTTAATTTTAAATACAGTTTTTTTGTTTGCAAGTGCAGTGATTTTAACAGCCATTCCATTTTTAACTGTTGCTGCCAGTATCTGATGTTAATCTGAGTGTTTGCTATAAACCAAGTACTTTCCTAAGCACCTCACATGGGTTATTTTTATTTTCACAATGACTGTCAGATAAATGTAGGAAAAACTAAGGAACAAAAAATTGAGAGTTTGCTCAAGGTTAGACAGCTAGCAAGTGGCAAAACTATGATTTTTTTAAACCCTAAGCAGTATTACTCCAGAAACTGGATCCTTTCCTATACTACACTGCCTCCTTTTTGTGTGTGTGTCCTACAGTGGTGGAATTTTTTAAGTTTTGTCACTTAACAAGTTTTCAAGATGGTGGAAACAGAACAACTTATTAAATAGGTATGCCAATTTTCTAATACTTTTATAACAAAAGCTTTAAAGCTTGCTCATGGCCAAGCACAGTGGCTTACTGTGCTACTGTAATTGTAGCATTTTGGGAGGCTGAGGCATGAAGATCGCTTGACCCCAGGAGTTCAAGGCTGCAGTGAGACATGTTTTCCAGCCTAGGCAACAGAGCAAGACTCTCTCTCAAACTAAACAAAACACCCCTGCTTGTTAAGGAAAATGGAGTAAAAAAAATCCAAATCAGCCAGAGCCCAATGACCCAAATGAAACCTCTATTTATATTTCAATAAATTGCTTTCAGTTGTTTAAGCAAAGATTTTTTTTCACATAATTGCGCTTGTATTTAAACAACACATTTGATTACATACTTTTTATGTATTCAGTAATGCAATAGAAGTTATAGGGGAAATAAAGACCTAAGTCAAAGATGTTCGTAGAAGAAGGAGGTCAAGAAAGAGTCCTTGAAGTAGGCTTTGAGATGGATAAAAATTGAAAAAGAGGTAGGAGAAGATCTCAGGTTGGAAAGAAAGGAAATTTCGAATTCTTATGCAGGTTTTGGAAATAGCTGGTATACCAAAGGATTCATGTGTAGAGCAGTGGGAAATAAGGTTGGAAAGAGTATTAGCAGGTTGTTTAGGTTGTTAATTTAACCAATAGTGGTGTACCTACCATGTGCCAGGTGCTTCATTAGGAATGTGGGATGCTGGACGGAGGAAGAAACATTTCCTGTCTAGGAAGGGCATTTCAAAAAGCAGATGGACACGTAAAGAACTGTGTCTCAGTGTAGAGAGTGCCAAGTCTTGCTTGAGCTCAGTAGTCCAAGACCAGCCTGAGCAAAAGTGAGACCCCAACTCTACTAAAAATAGAAAAAAATTAGCTGGGCATTGTGGTGGGTGCCTATAGTCCCAGCTACTGGGGAAGCTGAGGCAAGAAGATTGCTTGCACCCAGGAGTTTGAGGTTGCTGTGAGCTATGATGATGCCATGACACTCTACTGGGGTGACAAAGTGATAGTCGGACTCAAAAAAAAAAAAGAAAAGAAAATTTGAGTATAGAAATGATAAGAGTGATATGCTTTAGGAAGGCAGTATGGTCGTTTCTTTTTTTTTTTTTTTTGAGACAGAGCCTCAAGCTATCCCCCTGGGCAGAGTGCCATGGCACCACAGCTCACAGCAACCTCCAACTCCTGCCTCAGCCTCCCAAGTAGCTGGGACCACAGGCACCCGCCACAACGCCTGGCTATTTTTTTTTTGGTTGCAGCTGTCGTTGTTTGGCGGCCTGGGCTGGATTCGAACCCACCACCTTAGGTGTATGTGGCTGGCGCCTTAGCCACTTGAGCCACAGGCACTGAGCCAGTATTGTTGTTTCTATTACAGATTACAGAAGAAGAAAGGCTTTTACAGTAATTTAAGCATAAATGGTGACGATACAAATGGCAAGTGAATTTGAGAAATGAAATGAATTATGGAGTTTCCATGTTGAAGACTACTAGAGAGGTGGTATAGTTGATAGCACCAGGATTTGAGATCAAGTGGCTATGGAGAAAAAAAACAACAAAATTAAATGGCAACCTGTGAAATAGAAGAAAATATTTGCAAACTATATTTCAAATAAGTCTGTGTTCCCCAATTTCCGGGCCAAGGATTTGTCCTAGTCCATGGCCTGTTAAGAACTGGGCCGCACAGCATCTCTTTCTGAACTCTGCCTCCTGTCCCACCCACTGCCACCCCCATCTGTGGAAAAATTATGAAACAAGTCCCTGGTGTAAAAAAGGTTGAGGACAAATGCAGCAGGGCACTGATATCCAAAATATATAAGGAATGCATATAACTCAATAGCAAAAAAATAAAATTCCAGATAACCCAGTTTAAAAATGGACAAAGGACCTGAATAGACATATTCCCAAAGAAGACATACAAATGGCCAACAAGAATATGAAAAGGCACGCAACATCACTTGTCATCAGGGAAATGCAATCAAAGCAGCAACGAGGTATTACCTCACACCTGTGGGATGGCTGTTTGTTTTTTTTTTTTTTTTGAGACGGAGCCTCAAGCTATCCCCCTGGGTAGAGTGGTGTGGCATCACAGCTCACAGCAACCTCCAACTCCTGGGCTCAAGTGAGTCTCCTGCCTCAGCCTCCCAAGTAGCTGGGACCACAGGTGCCCACCACAACACCCGGCTGTTTTTTGGTTGCAGCTATCATTGTTGTTTGGTGGGCCTGGGCTGGATTCAAACCCACCACCTTAGGTGTATGTGGCTGGTGCCTTAGCCAGTTGAGCCACAGACCCCGAGCCTGGGATGGCTGTTTTTAAAAAGTCAAAAGATAACAGGTGTTGATGAGGATGTGGAGAAAAGGGAACTTTTATACAAGGCCTAACAAGTACATGAACTTGTCACTGTGTGCTTACAAACAACTTGATAACGTTTCAGAACCTTAGTAGATCAGTGTCTCATAGCTTTGTTCATGTCACATGTAGCAGTGTCTTGTGGAATGGCATTCATCGTTATTGTGTGTTTTTGTGTACCATCACAAGAATGTCAGAGCTTAAATGAGAGCAACGAACAAATCTTATATTTCTTGTTAAACTTGGCAAGAGTGGAAGTGAAATCCAGGGACCTGTTGGTCCAAGTTTATGGGGATAATGCCATGAAGAAAATGGCAATGTACAAATGAATTAAATGTTTTTGTGAGGGGGGATAAAAGTGTCAGTGATGAAGAGAAGTCAGAGCAATCAGTAAGGAGCAGAAATGACAAAAACATTGTGACAATCTGTAGAATCATGCATCCAAAATTGTCAGCTGAACAGAGACTTTACCTAACAAATGCAAGCATTGTAACCTAATTGTACCTCACATTAATTTGAAATTTAAAAATAAAAAAGAGCAAAAACAAAATCATGGGCTGACTGTGAGTAGCACAGCAGACCAATTAATCATCGCTAGAGTCAGGAAAATCTTAACTGAAAATTTTGGCATGAGAAGGGAGTGGATCTTGCATCACAATGATGCACCAGCTCACATAGCACTGTCTATGAGGGAGTTTCTCATTAGTAAACAAATAACTATATTGGAACACCCTCCCTATTCACCTGATCTGGCCCCCAATGACTTTTTTCTTTACCTGAAGATAAAGGAAATATTGAAAAGAAGACATTTTGATGACATTTAGGACCTCAAGGGTAATATGACAACAGCTCTGATAGCCATTCCAGAAAAAGAGTTCCAAAATTGCTCTGAAAGGTTGGATTAGGTGCTGTCATCAGTGCATAGCTTCCCAAGAGGAGTACTTCAAAGGTGACCATAGTGATATTCATCAATTAAGTATGTAGAACTTTTTCTAGGATGAGTTTGTGAACTTATTGTCAGACCTTGTACACTGGACTGGTGGAATTATAAGTTGGTCCAGTCATTATGAAAAACAAAATAGAGGTTCCTCAAAAAAAGTAAAAATAGAACCACCATATGATCCAGCAATCCCATTTATGAGTCTATACCAAAGAAAAAGAAACCAGCACCTCAAGAGGTATCTGCACTTCCATATTCATCACAGCATTATTCACAGTAAGCCAAGGCATGGAATCAACCTAATTATCTGTCAAAGGATAAGTGGATAAGGAAAATGTAGTGTGTGTGTGTATATACAACAATATTCCTCAGTCTTAGAAAAGGAAATCTTGCCACTTGCAACATGGATCAACTTGAGGGACATGATACTAACTAAATAAGCCAAACACAGGAAGACAAATTCTATGTGATCATACTTACCCAGTATGTAAAATTTCAAAGAAGTTGAACTCATAGAGAAAGTGAGTAGAAGGTCAAGTGGTGGGGGAAATAGGGAGGTAATGGTAAGAGGATACACACTTTCAGTTATAAGATGATTAAGTTCTGCAGACTTTAAGTACAGTGTGGGGACTCTAGTTAAGAATAAGGTATAGCGGGGTGCAGTGGCTCACACCTATAATACTAGCGCCCTGGGAGGCCAAGGATTGCCTGAGCTCTTGCTTAGGTTTGAGATCAGCCTGAGCAAGAGCAAATCCCCATCTCTAAAAATAGCTGGGCGTTGTGGTGGGCACCCGTAGTCCCAGCCACTTAGGAGGCTGAGGCAAGAGAATTGCTTAAGCCAGGGTGGCGCCTGTGGCTTGGTGAGTAGGGCGCTGGCCCCATATACCAAGAGTGGCAGGTTCAAACTTGGCCTTTGGCCAAACTGCAACAACAACAACAACAAAAATAGCTGGGCATTTGGCGGGTGCCTGTAGTCCCAGCCACTTGGGAGGCTGAGTCCAGAGAATCACCTAAGCCCAAGAGCTGGAGGTTGCTGTGAGCTGTGGCGCCATGGCACTCTCCTGAGGGCAACAAAGTGAGACTCTGTCTCTTTAAAAAATAAATAAATAAATAAATAAAAATAGAATTGCTTAAGCTCAAGAGTTTGAGGTTGCTGTGAGCTGTGACACCACAGCACTCTACCCAGGGCGACAGCTTGAGACTCTGTCTCAAAAAAAAAAAAAAGGAAGGTAACTATGTGAGGTGGTAAGTATGTTAATTAGCTTGGTTGTGGTAATCATTTTGTAATATATACAAAACAATACCTGTACAACTTAAATATATACAATTTTTGTCAATTATGCCTCAGTCAAGTGGGGGGAGGGGGGATGATACTGCTGACAGAAATGGAGGAGTCAGAAAAGGAATGGAAGTAGAAAGCTGGCTTGTTTGGCATAGATAGATTTGAACTTGCAGACATCTAAGGGGAAATGTCTGTCAGGGAGTTAGGGATACTGGCCTGAATCCCATAGAGGGACAGAGAGGCTCGCCATGGTCGGTTGAGTCCTGCCCATCGGCCAGGTTTGGGTAGATGAATTCTCCTGGGGATAGTTAGGAGGTAGTGGAGAAAGAGAGACAACCTGGACATTCACAGCACTGCAAGCCCATTGTCATCATTTCTCATTGCTCCCTTTTCTCTATCTATAAGCTGTGGCCAGTCTTTGTTAACAGCTTCCCAGGGTTTAGGGATGGCTGTGTTGGGTTGGAGGAATAAAGCAATTGTTAAAGTTTGGGATTTTCCTTTCATGAAGACAGTGTGATCCTGTTCTACCTCCCACAATGCTTCATGGTGTAAAAACCACATTCACATGTGAGCCCCCTATTTTCTTACTATTATCCTCATCTTGTCAAGTGGGTAAGGGGCCAATATAATCATCCCCAATTTACAAATGAAGGAGTGGAGACACAGAGAATTTGAAATTTGCTGGGCACCTAGGTAGTAAATTACAGAACTGAGAGACTGATATTCTTTTTTTTTGAGACAGAATCTCATCTTGTTGCCCTCAGTAGAGTGTTGTGACGTCACAGCTCACAGCAACCTCAAACTCTTGGGCTCAAGTAATCCTCTTGCCTCAGCCTCCCAAGTAGCTGGGACTACAGGTGCCCACTACAATGCCCGGCTATTTTTTTAGAGACAAGGTCTCCCTCTTGCTCAAGCTGGTCTCAAACTCCTGAGGTCAGGCTATCCACCCTCCTCAGCCTCCCAGAGTGTCAGGATTACAGGCATGAGCCACCACACCCCACCAAAAGAAATATTCTTAACTAGAAGCTTAGCACTTTTTTTGTTACTCCTTAGGGCCTATTTATAGCATCACAATATTTTTCAATGGATTAGACAGATGAAATTGTGTTTCCTTCAATGTTCCTAGAACAAGTTTTCTATGGATTTTATTGGTGCCTGGCAAATCAGCAAGTGTTAGTCCTTGGGCTTTTATCTTCAATTTGAACTGGATATCACGTTGTACATTTTTGTTATTTTTTAGCAGGAATTCACCTAAGCTTAGCTCTTAACACTCTTCAAAGTCGAGAAAACTATGACAGTCTGGAGCAAAGAAATATATACACTGGAGAAAATCAAGGCATCCTCTTTTACCACAGATCTATCTCCCACCAGGCTACTCAGCCTCTGGGATTGTAGAGAGATTAACCAAAGACACATAGATCTTTGTCTTATCCTGTCTTTTAGAATGGTGAGGCAGAGAGACCCAGCATGTTGGAGGTAGAAGTTTTTCAAAAAATTTAAAAGGCTAGGAGAAGTTTTCTTTAACTTCCAGGGAGGGTCTTCAAAGAGCAATGCCCTCTGCGCTCCTGCAGTCAGGAGAAGCAGTGTCTGTTTTTAGACCCGGTTGGCTGACTTTCATGAGTTGACAGTACTTGAAGTGCTCGGCAGAGAGTAAGTGCTGAAAAAAATGTTATAAAACTCCTACCTGCTATAGCATAGCCTCTGATAGAAATAGGATTTTGTTAGGGATATGGAAGAATCATCAGTGTTACTATCCCAGCCCCGCCATTTCTCACTGTCTTGAACATATGCAGGGGAGAAGGAAAAAGCTCCTTCTCAAAATACAACTAAAAATCACAGGGGGAAAATAAGCACCGGGTTAAAAGGCCATTAGATTTTACTTCCAGGGAAAAGAAATAACTGTATTTTCTGTCTCCTGAGCCTCTTTTGTTTTCATGGTTTCTCACAGTTCAAGTACATAAATTGTCCCTTCAGTGTTATTGTATGGTGTTTCTAAAATCTAACCTATCATATGGTTAGTGTTTTTCTTCTGTTTCCAGCAAACTGGTGTGGTTGAGACAGGTACACAGGACAGATCATTTGGGGATGAGCTAGAGCAAACTGACCTTGGAGATTGCATTCCAGGTTCTCTTGGCTTTCATAAGCACAGGTCTGTACTTTCTACTAAGAAGTAAACTAGTAGTTCAAATCTAAGTTATTTCCTTCTTCAGAGACAGGGTTAGTGAAAATACTGAGCAAATAAATGAGCAAATGGAAGGAAAATACCTGAAACTGCAGTGAAGAGAAAGGTAGGATATGACTCTCACCCTTGGCCTTGAGCTAAAGTATCAGGCCAAAGCCTGGAAGACCTATTCTGAACTTTCCAGCTGCCTGCACATGTTGACTATGGCCTGTTCCATTCATTACCTAATAAATGAATAACAAGAATTCCTCTACCTCATCTCATGCTACCAAATAATGGCGTTTATTAACATAAAGGCAATTTGCCCTAATAAAACAGCCACCAACAAAGCCACTTGGCAATCACTGTACCTACCACCCAAGTATGTGCACTAGCATTCTGATAATAATATGGACAATAATACACTTACTCAAAACATATGAACACTCATTAGAATGGCCATTATCAATAAGACAAAATAATGAACTGGATGTGGTGGCTCCTATCTGTAATCCCAAGAATTTAAGAGTCTAAGGCACTTGAGGCCAGGAGTTTGAGACCAGTGTAGGCAACATAATGAGACCTGGCCCCTCGAAACAAGTTTTAAAAATTAGCCAGGCATGGTGGTACATCCCTGTCCTCCCAGCTACTCAGGAGTCTGAGGTGGCAGGATTGCTCGAGCCTGGGAGTTTAAGGCTGCAATGAGTTACGATTGCACCACTACACTCCAGGCTAGGCATCAGAGCAAAACCGTGTGTGTGTGTGTGTGTGTGTGTGTGTGTGTGTGTGTGTGTGTGTGTCTCTCTCTCCTTTTTTTTCTTGTCTCTTAAATAAAATAAAATAATGAGTGTTGGCAAATATGTGGAGAAACTGGAACACTTATACATTGCTGGAGTGTAAAATGGTACAGTTGATATGGGAATCCATGTGGCGAGTCCTCAAAAAATTAAGCAGAATTAGGCCAGACACGGTGGCTCATGCCTGTAATTCTAACACTCTGTACTTTCTACTAAGAAGTAAACTAGTAGTTCAAACTAGTAGCTCAGGTGGATTGCCTGAGCTCACAGGTTTGAGACCAGTTTGAGCCAGAGCAAGACCTCCTCTCTTGAAAAAAAAAAAATAGCCAGGCATTGTGGCAGGCACCTGCAGTCCCAGCTACTTGGGAGGCTGAGGCAAGAGTATTGCTTAAGCCCAAGAGTTTGAGGTTGCTGTGAGATATGGCACCATGGCACTCTACCAAGGGCGACAATGTGAAACTCTGTCTCAAAAAAAAAAATTTTTTTTTGAGCAGAATTGCTGCATCATCTAGCAGTTCCACTTCTGGGTATACACATATGCCCAAATAAGTAAAAGCAGGGACTCAAATATATATTTGTACTCCCCTGTGTATAGCAGCACCATTCACAATAGCTGTAAACCAGAAGCAACTTAATCATTCTCTCTCTCTCTTTTTTTTTTGGAAACAGTCTCACTCTGTCAACCCAGGGTAGAGTGCCATGTGTCATAGCTCACAGCAACCTCAAATTATGGGGCACAAGTCATCCTCTTGCTTCAGCCTCCCAAGTAGCTGGGAGTACAGCTGCCCAAAGTGACACCCAGCTGGTTTTTCTATTTTTAGTAGAGAAAGGGTCTGGCTTTTGCTTAGGCTGGTCTCAAAACTCCTCAGCTCAGGCAATCAACCTGCCCCTGCCTCCCAAAGTCCTAGTATTACAGGCCTGAGTGACCACGCACAGCCAACTCAAGTGTTCATTGATAGCTGACTGGATAAACAAAATGTGGCATATACATGTAATGAAATATTCCACCTTTAAAAGAAAGGACCTTTTGACACCTGCCACAATATGGATAAACTTGGAAGACATTAGGCTAAATAAAACAAGCCAATCAAAAAGGGACAAATACTGTATGATATCACTTATAAGAAATTCCTAAACCGGGTGGCTCCTGTGGCTCAAAAGGGTAGGGCGCCGGCCTCATATGCCAGAGGTGGCAGCTTCAAACCCAGCCCCCGCCAAAAAAAAAAAAAAGAAAGAAATTCCTAAAGCAATTAAATTTATGGAGACGGAAAGTAGAGTGACAGTTGTCAGGGGTTGGGGGAGTGAAGGGCAAGTGGAGAGTTAATGTTTAATGGGTACAGGGCTTCATTTCAAAAAGTTCTGGAGATGGATGGTTGTATAAAGTATGAATGTCTTTAATGCCACAGACTGTACCTTTAAAAACAGTTAAGGCTGGGTATAGTGACACATATAATCCCAGCACTTTGGTAGGCCAAGGTAGGAGGACTGCTTGAGCCCAGGAACTGGAGACCAGCCAGGGCAACGTAGTGAAATCTTATTTCTACAAAAAAAATTTTTTTAATTAGCCCAGTATTATGGCATGCTCCTATAGTCCTAGCTACTTGGGAGGCAAAGGTGGAAGGATCGCTTGTGCTCAAGATAGCAATGAGTTATGATCACATCATTGCACTCCAGCCTGAGTAACAGAATAAGATTCTGATTCTAAAAAACAAATTTAAGTTAAATAATAAAAATAAGCTTTTCAAAAAGAGTTAAAATGGCCAAAAAAGAGTTACAGGCATAGGGGCTCACACCTGTAATCCTAGCACTCAGGGAGGCTGAGGAAAGAGTTGGAGACCAGTCTGAGCAAGAACAAGACCGTGTCTCTACTAAAAATAGAAAAACTAGCTGGGTGTAGTAGCAGATGCCTGGAGTCCCAGCTACTAGGGAGGCTGAGGCAAGAGGATCACTTGAGCCCAAGAGTTTGAGGTTGCTGTGAGCAATGATGATGCCATAGCACTCTACCCAAGGCAACAGAGTGAAGCTCTGTCTTAAAAAAAAAAAAAAGGTAAAATTAGGCTCCACGCCAGTAGCACAGTGATTACGGCGCCAGCCACATACACTGAGGGTGGCAGGTTTAAACCCAGCCCGGGCCAGCTAAACAATGACAACTGCAACAAAAAATAGCCAGGCTTTGTGGTGGGTGCCTGTAGTCCCAGCTACTTGGGAGGCTGAGGCAAGAGAATCACTTAAGCCCAAGAGTCTGAGATTGCTGTGAGCTGTGAAACCATAGCACTCTACCAATGGTGAAAATTTGATACTCTGTCACAAAAAAAAAAATGGTATATTTTTTATTTTTAAAACCAAAATCTAAAAAAAAAAAAAAAAAACATTCAGGGAAGAGAGAATACAGCGTGTGGAAGAGACAAAAGACAAAACTTGTTTAATGCCTCACTGGTGAACTGTGCTATTCTTTGAATGAAGCCAGATTTTACAAGGAGAGACTTTTCAAGAGTAGTGGTTTATTTTGTTGTTGTTTACTATTTGAGGACGGTATCTTCAATTAGTCATTAACACTTTGCCTGTGGCAGGGACTGAAGTCTATTTATAAAGGTAGGGTAAGCACTGGCTATTCCCATAGTGATCCTTCGTTGCAGGCATCCAACAAATGTTTATGGATTTAAACGTAATGATTAGAGTCACCCTCAGTTATGTGACTTGACAGAGTCTTGAGCCAGCCCCATCCACATCTAACTAGGGATGCAGTTGTCTTTTAAAAATTGAATTTCACAGATTCTTACATACCATTTATACTGAGCCAGAGACTGTCCTTTAGGCGTTCGATATACCAACTCATTTAATCCTAATAAACCTATGAGGTAGGTACTATTGTTTCCCATTTTACAGGTGAGAAAACTGAGGCACAGACAAGGAAAGTTACACAGTTGTTTAGTCCTGGACCTGGGGTTCCAACTAAAACAGATGTTGCCCTAAAGCCCGTGCTACTAATCATTGCACACCTGACTTTCTCTTCATGAAATAGTAATGTTGGAGACTGGGACTTTAATGACCATGAAGCTGATTTCAAGGTCCAGCATGGAGAATGAGAAGCGGCGGTGAAGATATTTCTTGATTATGATTCTGCCTCTCTACTCCAGCAATATGGGTGGGCCCTTGAGGGTGTGTAGCCAAAGTAAGGGGTTTGAGGATTTAAGGTCAAATTTTTTGAACCGAAGAAATTTCCCTCCAATTCTGTAGCAGCCCCTTAGTGACGAATCTGCTACTTATCCCGCGGATTTTGCTAATAGTGGATTTTCTAGGTGATTAAGGGAGGGGAAATGAAACACCATTAAACTAACACTGAGTGGCGCTGAACCCAATATAAATCTTTTTTTCTAGTCCTTCCTAGATACGACGTGAGACGAATCTGCAACTCTGGAGTTGAAGCCAGGGGGCGGGCTGAGCGGCGACCATTTTTGTTTTGCGGCCGTGCGTTCTCAAAGCATCTTGACTAACAGGACCCCACAGAGAAGGTGGAGCCTATCAGAGAGTGGGGCGGGGTCTGGGAGACGTGATGATTCAAATGGACTAATGAGCTGGGCGTATCTGGCAGAAGTCGCCAATGAGCTGGCGTGTTGGGGCGGAGCGCACAAACACTAGTGTGTTTGGTTGCACGGCGGCTTTGGCGCATTTTCGGCTGGTTTGATTCATCCATTTTGAAGAGACGGGGGAGCGGGGGGCTCGTCTGATCCAGGGGCCCTGAACCAAGGAGCGGCGGAGTTTGAAAAGCCAGCAGCTCGGGGTTCGGTGGCAGCGGCCCCATCGGCCGAAGTTCGGGGGGGGTGGGGCGCCAAGCGCGCGGGGTGGGGGGGGTCCTGGTCTTTGGCTTCTCTACTCGGTCCTGTTTCAACAGCGAACATGTCGCGGCCTGTCAGGTCAGTGCGGAGTCCGAGGCCTGGAGCGGGTTGGAGGGGGTTGGGGGTGAGTGGTGAAGGAGTGGGGGACAGAAGCCTAGAATAGGCCCTTCTGAGTGCCACGCGCGGCCTCCTCCCTTTTGGGGCCCGCGCGCGCCCTTGAGCGTGGGGGGCCTTGCTGGCGCGCGGGGGTGGCGGCTGCGCGCCCGTGCGCGCTTCCCTCCCCGCCCCGCGCCGCTGCAGGCTCTGGTCTGTTCTGCTGCCTCCCCCACCCGCCTCACTTGGAGCGGGCGGGGTGTCCCTGAACACCCCGGAGCGGGCCGGAGGGGGAGGGGTGTGAAGTCAGCGCCCCCAAGTAGGCCCCACCTCCTCGGGGCCGGCCCCTCATTGCCTACAGGAGAGACGGCGGACTTCTGCTCCCCACCTTCTGCGGGGAGGGGCGGCAGCATCCGTACTGCCCCTTCCCCGGCGACTTGCGTGGCGCTGGGAGAACTCAGCCCTCTTAGGCCGATCGGGGTGTTGCATGCAAGGGGGGAGGGGCAGTGTTGCCACCCAGCCCCGCCTCTATCCTCCCGGGTCGCTGTAGGCCCCGCCTTCCGGATCGGGCCGGGCGTGGGCGGGACCCGTTCTTTTCCCCTTGGGCAAAAGTGAGAGTTCGGGACTGGATCCTGGAAAATTAAGGACTGCTGCCTCTCCCTTACCTCGGACTTTTGAGAGAATTAACCCCAAAGTTCCCTTTTTCCCTCCCGACTAGAAATGTCCTTCCTCGGGGAAATGCCCGTACTCAGCGAGGCGCGGGTTAATAGCACGGCCCAAATGCCGTGTGGTCCTTCCACTCTCACCGTGTGCTGGTCTCGGGATATTTTTGTAACCCTCCCCTTCCCCGAGTGACTTTAATAATACAGAGACTAGGTTCGGTTGTTAACCATTAGACTTCATTCTCAAAATTTGAACAACTTTGCTGTTCCCTCAGCGTTCGGTGGAATCGCCCTTTGCCATCCTCCGGGCTATTGTATGGAATGTGCCATTTATGGAGGGGTGTGGTTTAGACCAATCTGTTCTTAAAAAGGAGAACTGTTGCAAATAAATACTTTTAATGTAAGGAATTGCCTACTTTGCATACTGTTTACTGAATAAATAGATAAAGGTTCAGTTTTAAATGTTTTAACAGTTGTCGTTTCCCATTCTTCATTCCAAGTTTTGTGGGAAATGGAAGCATCTTGGCTTAGAGTTTTAAAGAGAAGGTTTGGGACTCTGGAAGGGGTATTGTTCTACACCCTTCTCTCCAGTCGAGATCATCCTTCTCCAACTGGGGGTGGTGTGGGACTGCATACCCCTCCTAATCACGGGGTGGGAATGAGAATGAGCTAGCTCCTTGACAGCGTTTCTGCCGATCTATTTCAACTTGCATCTCTAATAACCCGCAGTCTCCACTGGGAAAGTTTTTCTGGCAAGGAGTCTGAATAGTTATTTCAGATTATATTTTGGGTAATTTTTTTGGCATACAACTTGACCGAAGTATCCCGTTAACTCACGTCGAATATTTTCTTTAGAATGAGGTAAAATAGTCAATATAATAATAAAGATTTCTTTTATCTGAATTGGATCTTTTGTCTCTTGGAAGTAATTACTGTGTGATTAAATTAGATTATTTTTCTCTACCTTTCAAACTTCAGTTCACTGAGTTTTGATGACTATTATAGTGACTTTCTTATCTGTGTGAATTTGTTTTCTCAGATAAAGGTATTGAAACACGAACAGAACTTTATTTAGGGGAAAATTTGGATTTTTAATTTTATCATGTGGGGATAAATATATCAGATACATTCTGTCTGGGTTTTTTTGAGGCATTGGGAGTTCTGCACAATTTTTTTCTTAATATGTTGTTAAAAATAACTTTAACTTATTGCCCCTAATTAAAGAGTGAAGTTAATATATTGTGGGCTTTTTGTTGTGTCATTTTAAGTTTATTTCAGAGTAAGTTTTCTTATGTTTTAGTCATAAAATTTCTTTGTAACTATATTTTAAAATATGTTAATATATTCATGACCAATAAAAATATATATATTCATGATCAATGGTAAAGCAGAAATAATCAAATTTGAGTTTAGTGGTTTGTTAAATTTTGCAATTGAAAAGTCCTGACTTAGGGAAATGCTACTGCTTCAGAGTATAATTGGAGAACATTACCTTAGGACCTTTAACCAAAAAATAGTGATAGACATTGACCTGATTTCAAAATGACAAGCCTTGTTTAAAAAAAAAACAAACATGTTAGAGAAAATGCAGGGTCACAGCATATCTTTTGGGATATATTTCTGCCCTTAGGTTTGTGTATAATTTGGTTATTTTTCTGGTTCTCATTTTTACTGTAAATACTCATCTTTATTTTATATGAACCTGAACATTTAGAAATGTACTAGTGGTGCCTTGACATCAATTTGCAAATGAATAGTATGAGAGACTTATTGGCATGTCTAGCACATTATATCTAAATAACTTAGTTCATACAAGATTGCTATATTTACTTTATACAGTGTCTGGCTTGTAAATGACAGCTCAAATATTTTAGACCTTAGCTTCAAATAAATGGCTTAAAATTACAGTCTTGAGGCTCAGCGCCTGTGGCTCAAGTGGCTAAGGTGCCGGCCACATACACCTAAGGTGGCGGGTGCCTTGGTCCCAGCTACTTGGGAGGCTGAGGCAGGAGACTCGCTTGAGCCCAGGAGTTGGAGGTTGCTGTGCTGTGAGCTGTGATGCCACGTTACTCTACCCAGGGGAACAGCTTGAGGCTCTGTCCCAAAAAAAAAAAAAAAAATTACAGTCTTGGAGCTAGAAAGAAATTTAGGCAAACTCCGTTTACAAGGAGATTTAAATGGGGACCTGGGCGAGTGAAGTGCCTTACATCACATACTAGCAGATGCCAAGGTTGGGCTAGAATGTAAATTTCTTAAATACCAGTCCTCACTCATACCAACCCACCCCAGGAGTCACTTTACTTTTTGCCTGATTAATATTAATGTTATTAATGTTAATCAAAAGTTTTTTTATGTCTATTATCCTTATGAGGAAGGAAAATGCCATTACTTGCAAAAGATGAGAAAGAAAGCTCAGGTTAACTGACGTGCTTAGAAAAGAAAGAAACCAGGTTTCTTGAAATTCAGCTTTGGTGTACTCTCCAGAAGTCCCCCTCCTTTTTGAAAATGATCAGGTAGCTAAGATCAGTTTCTTTGCTCCTCTTTGAAATGTAAGCATACACAATGTCTTTATTAATACCTGAGATTACAAAAATCCTTTACTATTGAAAATTTAGATGTAAAAGCATAGGCTCTTACAGGTTGACATAAAATTATTTTGTCATGTTTACTATGCTTAATTAACCTTTCCCAGAATTCCAGGTTGCTTTCTTTTTAAAAGAGTTTGGGATGTGTTTGGATTCTGAATATTAGTATTCTTTCACCAAAATATTAGTTTCAAGAACACAGCGAAAGGAGAAATCTAGAATCCTTAAATTCAAGGTAGCTTAGAATTTGTTATCAAGTATGCACAGAAAGACACTGTAAAGTTTAGTATCCTAGAGAATATGGTTGTAGGTGATCCTAGTTCATTATATCCCTTATTCTTTACTCCCAAGCGTGTGTGTGTGTGTGTGTGTGTGTGTGTAAGAGGTGTGACTTATTAACCTTGGATGTATACATTTCATTACTTACATGTCATTTTCCTCTAAAAAGACAATCCCTTATGTAGACTTTGCCATCAAAGATCTCTCACATAATGTACAGTGCTTGAAAAATAGGGAAGTTAATTTTATAAGAACATTACTTTTGCTCAACATACATGTAATTAAGCTAAAAATTATAATGCAATGTCGATTGGCTGTGCACGGTGGCTCACATCTGTAATCCTGGTACTCTGGGAGGCCAAGGCAGGAGGATCACTTGAGTTCAAGATTTAAGACCAGCCTGAGCAAGAGTGAGACTGTCTCTACTAAAAATAGAAGAAAGTAGCCAAGTATGGAGGCATGGACCTGTAGTCCCAGCTACTCAGGAGGCTGAGGCAGGAGGATGTTTTGAACCCAGGAGTTTGAGGTAGCTGTGAGCTAGACTGACGCCACTATACTTAAACCTAGGCAACAAAAATTAGATAAACAAGAACAGAGACTAAGTCCAGTTCCTTCAGTTTACCAGTGATGGATGGCTTTGAATCTCAAGGAATCGAAGTGTAGAGATAATAGCAGACCTAAATTTAGAATGCATGAATCTCAGCTATTCCCTTTTTTACTAAATTTATGTTTACAGTATTTGATTCCACAGAGAATGTTTTATAAGTCCACGTTCCTAGCTTAAAACCACTGGGGCCATTTTTTTTTCAGTTCTGCATATGATTTTTTTTCCCTTCAGCCATAATAATACATCTAAATTTTGTCTTAACTGGTAGGTCTGTAAACATGGGTTTATCCATCACACTTACAGCAAGGCAAATAGAAACACTGCTGTTTGAAAGGGTCCTATCGTGGACCCTCTGGTCATCCAACCAAGTAGCTGGCTCCCTGGTTTTATGTTCACTGTATTGTTCAGCCACTTTGCTGAATCTCATTCCAGACTTTAACTTTTGCATGGCTTCCATGATCTTGCCCTGTTTTTCACTAGAATGTGTCTTACCTTGTCACCACCTTTGGGACCCTAAGCCACCTGTCAGAACTTCCACTCCCAGAGCTGCTTCCCCTTCATTTTTTCTAGAACCAACTTTTCCTTTGGGCAGCATCGTTGAAACTTCCCATATATATGTCTGAAATTTTTTTTTTTAATTCTGATTCCCGGGCAGCGCCTGTGGCTCAAAAGGCCCCATATGCTGGAGGTGGTGGGTTCAAGCCCAGCCCCGGCCAAAAAAAAAAAAAAAAAATTCTGATTCCCAAGAGGTAATGATGCATGTAGTATACAGTGCTATAGCATTAGTCTAAAGTGGTACTCCTATAATTAAACTCATTGATTTGTCTAGTGAGACTTAGGAATTTTCACAATAAAGACTCAAAAGCCTAACATTTAGGTCAAGTATTTTCAGAAGTTTTTTCATTTCTAAATTGTGGATTGGGAATTGTGGACCGTTAGTAGCATAAGTTGGAAGAAAAACACAATCACTTCCAAAACTAGAGTTATCATTGAGCAACCCTTGGTTGCCAAATATTCTGCCAGGTACTTTATGTGTACAGTAGAACCTCCACAGTTGAACACCTCTTTTTTGGAGACAAGAGTCTTATTATGTAACCCTTGGTATAGTGCCCTGGCGCTTTAGTTCACAGCAACCTCAAACTCTCAGACTTAAGCTATTCTCTTGCTCCAGCCTCCCGAGGACCTGGGACTACAGGCACCCACCACAATGCCCTACATTTTTGTTGTAGTTATCTTTTTTAGCAGGCCTAGGCCGGGTTCAAACCCACCAGCCTTGATGTGGCCAGTGCCCTAACCACTGAGCTACAGGCGCCAGGCGACCACCTCTTTAACCTAAAATTTTCTAGACTGGTCATGTACTGCGTGTACTAAGGCCCTAGTTCCTCATGTTGACCAGTTTGTTACAGTCTCTTGGGTGGTCAATTTGCAGGGGTTCTACTGTATTTCAAAATCACGTAAAAATTCTTTTTTTTTTTTTTTTGAGACGGAGCCTCAAGCTATCCCCCTGGGTAGAGTGCTATGGCATCACAGCTCATAGCAACCTCCAACTCCTGGGCTCAAGCAAGTCTCCTTCCTGCCTCCGCCTCCCAAGTAGCTGGGACCACAGGCGCCTACCACAACGCCCAGCCATTTTTTGGTTGCAGCCATCGTTGTTTGGCGGGCCCAGGCTGGGGATTCGAACCCGCCACCTTGGGTGTATGTGGCTGGCGCCTTAGCCGCTTGAGCCACAGGCGTGGAGCCAAATCATGTAAAAATTCTTAAAGCAAGGTACATTTAGTCCCTATTTCATATGTGATGCCTATTTGACTCCTAGTGTGGACAGCCCAAAGCCAGTGCAGTCTTTCCCATGTGACCCTGGCACAAGCAGGGTATTACTCATTGTCTTGGTGGTAGCACACTTTGTCTTCTGGGGTGGGGGTGTTATGATTCATTAATTCATAATAGGTCTTTTGTGGAGAGGACTAAATTTTAAGGTGAGCTTTTGGGGAGGCAAGGAAATAAGGAAAAGAACAATTTGGGGGAGAGGAATAAATGATAACAAAGGGATTAAAGGAAGGTAACCCCTGACAGGAAGAAAAACTAATGAAATATTTACTGTGAATGGGGGGGGGGGGCGGTGTTGGGACTGTGTGTTTATACATTTTATAAAATGAGGGCATTTTCCCCTAAGTGAATAGATTCTGAAGCCACCTAAAGGACAATAAAAAGATATGACAACTCATTTTACATAAAAATTGATGTAAAAATGCTAAACAAACTTGGCTAACTGAAATCGGTAAGTACAGTTAAGTCCTCAATGTTATCTGTAGGTTCTTAGTACCTTCAGCTTCAAGTGAAATAATGTACAGCAGGTTTCCTAATAAGGCCATTTTGTTATAACGGTGAGAAATTGGTCTCATCATATGCTTCATTTAAAGTTGAGATTTCCAAGAGCCTATCGATGGCAGTTTAAGTGAAGACTTACTGTATTAAAAGCATATGTTCTCAAGGTTGGTCCCAGGATTAAAAGACCAAGAGAAGCTATGGCATTTTTAAAATGTTGGCCTGTCTTAAAGCTTGTATTAATGCATTAAAAATAGAAGGAAATTAAAATTAGGAGGTGATATAACTTGCAGAAGTTACAGACTTAAGGTAAGTGGTTGAGTTGTTAGTGTTTTAAGTCTCAATTTCTGATAAAACTAATTTTTCAGGGGAGGTAGCCTGGCACAGCAGAAGAAACCAAGAGTATCAGGACACTTGGGTTTCAGCCTCCTAAAAGTTTATATTAATAATGGGAGATGTTGAACTCCACTAGAGTAATAGTACCTTGTGCTTAATAAAGCACTTAATAGTTTTCAAAGCATTCTCTTATTGGTTTCTTCCAGCTCTAAAAAGATCACTTGTTAAGAAACAAAACTAATTTTGAATAAGGGTTTTGGTTTTTTAAGTTTTGATCTGTTTGTCCCAGAATTACAAAACAAGGTCACCGTACTGCATGACTAGCTCTGGCATACTGTCCACGTTGTAGTCCATGTGAATGTTGTTCCTTTGGAGTTGTATAATTTACAGTCTCCATAGCCAAATGAGTTGCTTTGCAGTCTTTGGTTACTTGAACGTAAAGGTATTGAGCATTCTGAAAAATGTTAAATTTGCCTTTTAAAAAAATAGCTGCAAAGAGAAATGTGACCTCATTTCTCTCAGTTCAAAAGTAGCTTTTTTGACTGAGACTAGAGACAGTACCTAGAAAACTCACACACTGCACACAATAGAAGGAAACCTTTGATTTAACACAGGACCACTTTGGTCAAAGTGAGCATCCTTTTGTTGTGAAAAATTTATTACTATCTAGATTTTAGGATCTAGAACTGATTGTTACAGGGTTGTGTTGCCTTTTTTGTTGTTGTTGTTTTGAGACAGAGCCTCAAGCTGTCCCTCTGGGTAGAGTGCTGTGGCATCTCAGCTCACAGCAACCTCCAACTCCTGGGCTCAAGCGAGTCTCCTGTCTCAGCCTCCCAAGTAGCTGGGAACCACAGGCGCCCGCAACAATGCCCAGCTATTTTTTGGTTGCAGCCGTCATTGTTGTTTGGTGGGCCCGGGTTGGATTCAAACCCGCCACCTTGGGTGTACATGGCGGGCGCCTTAGCCACTTGAGCTACAGGCACCGAGCCACCCACAAAATTTCTGTATCTACCTTAACTTCTTTCCCACTCTGCAGTCCAAATCTGATGTTGACCCCTGTAACACAAAGCCAGAGTCTATTAAGACACTGCTTCATTATTAACGCCTTATTTCTAACCTTCCCCAAAATCCTATGATTTTTTTAGTTATGTGAGATTCCTCAAACTTCTATGATGTATTTCTCTGCTGTAAAGAGTCAATAAACCTAACTTTTGTCAGATTCCAGATTTGTTCCTGGTGATTGGGTTACAGTTTAGAAGATAACCACTGAGATTTCTAAGACCCTTTGTTGCCAACTGGGACTTGACTCGGTAATTGCACAGCTGAGACCCTTTTAGTCTTGCCTGTTTGCAGTTTCTCTGTCCCCAGTTGCATAGATTTTGCACTAAACTTCTGCCCGGAAATAATCTAGCAATTTTTTTTTTTTAGACAGTCTCAGTCTTGTTGCCCTCGGTAGAATGCCGTGGCATCCATCATAGCTCACAATAACCTCAAAGTCTTGGGCTCAAGTGATCCTCTTGCCTCAGCCTCCTGAGTAGCTGGGATTACAGGCACCCATCACCACTACATCCAGCTAGTGTTTCTATTATTAATAGAGATGGGGGTTTCACTTTTGCTCAGACTGGTCTTGAACTCCTGAGCTCAGGTGATCCACCCACCTCAGCCTCCCAGAGTGCTAGGATTACAGGCGTCAGCCACCCCCACCAGGCCTCTTCTAGGCAATTTTATTTATCAATTACTTATTAAACTCACTGAACTTTGTGACTTTAAAAGGAAATATTTTCTTACATGGTAGAGATAAATATATAGTAAATCATAAAAGTAAAATAACTTGAATGTTAAGTAAGGAGTGCTGTGTCAAAAAAAAAAAAAAGTAGGAAATTGTGACATTTATCTAGTATGAGTCCAGCTCATCAGTCAGAATACCTTTATCCCCTGTCTTCCCCTCAGTTTTCTGCAGAAATTAGAAACTTATGCCATTTCAAAAACTTACAGGCTCTTTCTTGTAATTTTCCTGATCTTTTTTCCTTTTTATATCTTATGACTTTGTTTTGAATTTTATATTTAAAATGTACATAACAGTGGCTAAAAAAAAAAAGTAATATATCTTAGGCAGAAGAAACTTGAAGATCAACATAAGTGAAGCAATTCTAAGAAATTACCCTCTATTCAGTTCAGGCATTCTGCTCTCAATGAACAAACATTTTTATATCCTGAGAAAATCTGGCATATGAAGTTTCTTAATCATCTTTGAGGGGTAGAAGAGTGGAGGGAAGTAAATGTCCCAAGTTTTAAACAGAGGCAAATAGTTGACATGCAGTGTGACTTAAATGGCATCAGTCCTTTGCAAGAGTATATTTGCAGACCCTTAAGAAAAGAAGGTTTGGGGCGGTGTCTATGGCTCAAAGGAGTAAGGCGCCAGCCCCATATGCTAGAGGTGGCGGGTTCAAACCCAGCCCTAGCCAAAAAAAAAAAGACAATTCTTTAAAAAAAAAAAAAAAAAGATTTGAAAGGCCAAATCGACAGTTTGAAGGAGTTGGATTGAAAAATTGTCGTTAGCATTTAATGGCTTGTGGTAAAGTATCTTATTTTATTACTATTTTTTTTCAGCCTAAGAGCTAATTAGAATCATGTTAATTAGCTCGTCAGGTTAAAATTAAATGAGAATTTAGGCAAAGTGGCACAGCTAAAATAACTGCTGTTGTAATTATTAATAAAATAATAAAAGTCATGGACTCACCAAAAAATTTGTCTTCATAGATTAGTAGTCTTCATAATGCTGGCTTTTAGGGATATCTTTGGTTTTGGGGGGTGGGGTGGGGTTTTTTGTTTGTTTGTTTGTTTGTTTGCGGTTTTTGGCCCAGGGCTTTGGGTTTGAACCTGCCACCCTAGTCCTTTGAGCCACAGGCGCCACCCTTTTTAGAAATATCTTAAACATTTGGTTCATGTGGCACTTTCCAAGCTTTTCACATGTTAATATTCATTTTGAAGGTTAAAAGGATGGTAATACTGGTAATATTGAATTGACCAGAATACAAGTTGGAAAAGTCTATAATGAAATAGTTTTTTAAATGTGATGTTATAAGTGTATACTCTTAAAATGTATACTTTTAATTAGCTGTTTTTTGAGACAGAGTCTCACTTTGTCACCCTCAGTAGAGTGCTGTGTGGTCATAACTCACAGCAACCTCAAACTCCTGGGCTTAAGTGATTCTCTTGCCTCAGCCTCTCAAGTACCTGGAACTACAGGCACCCACCATAAATGCCCAGCCATTTTTTTGTTGCAGTTGTCATTGTTGTTTAGCTGGCCCAGGCTGGGTTCAAACCCACCAGCCTGGGTGTATGTGGCCAGCGCTCTACACAGTGAGCTATGGGTGCCCCTTAATTAGCTATATTTTATTTTATGGTTCCTGTAAAGATTTTGTTTGAACAAAAACCTGTTTATCACCAAAAAGTTTTAAGTACCACTGATTTAAATGAACTCATTTACTTTTTAAAAAGTTTATTAGAGCAAAAGAATTTTGTGAAAATACTGGATTTTTATTTCAATAAGAATTTTGAGAGAGCTGCACATGAGGTATTTGTGAATAAGATGGAGAAATATTGGCAGAATAATAGTTCATCGTAATGGACTTTTGCCTCAGTAGCCAGACCTAGGGAGGGCTGACTAATAGATTGATCTCATCCTGTCCTGGAACACTATTTTCACTAGTTCCTTTTTTTTTTTTTTTAAAGACATAGTCTCACTGCTACCCTCAGAGTGCCATGGTGTCATATCTTAACAGCAGCCTCAAATTCTTAGGCTCTAGTGATTCTGCTTCAGCCTCCTGAGTAGCTGGGGCTACAGGGTCCCACCACAATGCCCAGCTATTTTTAGAGTTGGAATCTCCCTCTAGCTCAGGCTGGTCTTGAACTCCTGAGCTTAAGCAATCCATCTGCCTCAGCCTCACAATATTCCCACTGGTTCCTTAAAGAGCTATTGTCTTGACTTCTTTACTAATAATGTGGATGAGGATCCTGATGGTGTGCTGATTAAATTTACAGATGGCATGAAGTTGGGAAAGGTAAATAATATGTTGAGATGAAAGGGTTAGGATACCAAAAGTTTTTAGATTATGGAAAAGGAAGTTTTAGTCATTGGAATTGCAGTTTCAATTCTACTGAATGATGGAACAGCCCAAAAGGCAACTGAGATCTTGGATTGTATTAGAAGTATAGAGTAAAATAGGAAAAGGAAGGTCATAATTCTGATCTGCTCCCCACTCCCATTTTTTAAAAGCCATATTACATTTAGTTCTGGCACTGCTTGGTAGACTTTACTAAATCGAATGTGGTATGGAGGAAAGCCACTAACTCATGAAGAGGGTACTTGAAATAGATCGTGAGTAAATGTTCAAAGGAACCCTAGTTCCAGGAGGTAGAATAGGTGGAACCAATGAGTAGACATTAGAGGAAGGTTCCATGTCATCGTAAAGAACTGTTATTGGAGTTCTTTAGCACAGGCTGCTTTGGAGAGCTTCTTAGTCATTCCTTTCTAGGGAGATTTGTTGACAGGATACAAACTAAAGGTTGGATTTCATTGTCCATTAGCTCTAGTACATATAATATTCTTGGTACCACAGAATTTTCTCCCTCTTACCACCACTGTCATCAAACTTTAATAGGCTCTATGAATGTTTAAACTTGGAAAAGTGATTTTTTTTTTAATTGAGACAAAATAGGAAAGATGTCAATCTTTTGTGACTATACACAGGTTATTGACTGTCATTTTTTGGAAAGGTAAAACCAAAGACTACTTTAGAAATCTCTTTTTAATCTTTTTATTCTAAAGCAATGGATCTCAGACTTTTTTGATAGGATTTCAATAAAAAATAACATTTTATGGCCAGGTGCAGTGGTTTGTTCCAGTGATCCTAGCACTTTGGAGGGCCAAAACAGAAGGATCTCTTGAACTCAGAAGACCAGCCTGAACAATTGTGCAAGACCCCATCTCTCCAAAAAGTAGAAAAAATTCAGCTGAGCTTTATGGCTAGGGCCTATAGTCCCACCTACTTGAGAGGCTGAGGCAGGAAAATTGCTTGAACCCAGTAGTATAACGTTGAAGTGATGACATCAGTATGATATCACTGCATTCAACCTGGGGTGATAGAAATAAGACAGTCTCAAAAAGGGGGCCTAAGCACACTGATCCCTGTAATCTTAGCACTCTGAGAGGCCACGGCAAGTGGATTGGTTGCTTGAGCTCAGGAGTTTGAGACCAGCCTGAGCAAGAGAGCAAGTCCCTCTCTGTACTAAAAAGAGGGGTTAAAAAAAAAAAAACTAGCTGGTGTTATGGGGGGTGTTTGTAGTCCCAGCTGTTCAGGAGGCTAAGACAAAAGGATCGCTTAAGCCCAAGAGTTTGAGGTTGCTATGAGCTATGATGCCAGGGCATTCTACCCAGAGCACAGAGTGAGACTCTCTCCCAAAAACAAAAAAAAGGAAGGAAAGAAAGACATTTTACATTGTAATCTGCTATAGACAAACAACTGGAACAAGTTCAGGATTGCTTGGATATAGTTTTCTGTGATAGTTAATTTTTTCTCTATTGAAATTGCTAGTTATTCATCAATAAGTGCATTTCAAGACCCAGTGAGTTTTGTGGCTACAGATTGAAAAACAGTTTTCTATAGGATCTCATTTATCTTATGAATGACATGTTTACTACCTAAGTGATTAGTAAGAATAGCTATGTTGGCTATTGTGGGTTTCTTAGAACTCAAAATTTGAAAAGCATTTTTTAAGGGCTTGTTACATTCTAGAAAATAGCAAGATGGGTTTTATTATGTAGTAGATTATTTAAAAGTCTTTGGGGTTTAATTTTTTAAATGATTTTGTTAAAAAGCTTAGGATATTATTAATAATTACATAGGTCACTACAAAAGTTTTGAGACAGGGCCAGGTGCAGTAGCTCACACCTGTAATGCTAGCACTCTGGGAGGCCGAAGTGGGTGGATTACCTGATGTCAGAAGTTCTAGACCAGCCTGAGCAAGAGTGAGACCCCATCTCTAAAAATAGCCAGGCATTGTAGCAGTCACCTGTGGTCCTAGCTGCTTGGGAGGCTGAGGCTAGAGGATCACTTGAGCACAGGAGTTGAAGGTTGCTATGAACTATGACACCACAGCACTCTACCAAGGGTGACTAAGTGAGACTCTGTCTCAAAAACAAAAAGAAAGTTTGGAGACATATTGTTATGGTCCATTATTTCACTTTCTAGAAATATAGTCAATAATGTCCTTTCTAATTCACTGTGCAAGTTTTGACTTGCTCAGCTTATCAGTTGCTGGAAGAGCTTCATTTGTTTCTGTATGAGGGGATTTTGTGTTTCTTGATTTTTGTGTATCTCCCTTTCATAATGACCCATGTAATTAAATATATGTTTGTATCTAACAGCTTCATTATTCAGCTTTCGTCACCTCAAAGTATTATTGTATATTACTAAAATGAATGAGAAAACTTTTGAGTATCTTTTTCAGTAGTACAGGAACCAATACTTACAACCTACATAGTCCTACATATTTTTTAATGGAGTGACTTAATCATCACATCCAAATAAGAGTGTTAATTATGTGTTAAAAATTGTGGTATTACTCAGGATGGCACGAATGATTACTTGTAAGTAATGATCATTGTTATTTATTGGATAGTTATGTATCTGGCACTCATCTGACCACAGTCTCGAGAGATGGGTATTATTACTCCTGTTTTACAAGTGAGGAAACTGAAATTTAGAGAGGGGAAGTACCTTGCTCAAGGAGGTAAAACTAGTAAGTTGCAGAGTCAGGATTTAATTCTAATTCAGATATAATGTATTTTTAACCTCTATGCTAGGTTGAAATCTCATGTTGGCTTCCCAGTTCTAGTTGTTGATACCTATTTTGCCCTGAATGGTTATTGGCATATAAGTAATAGTACAGTCACATGTCACTTAACAAGGATACATTCTAAGACATGCACCTTAAGCAATTGTCATGCAAACATCAGAGTGTATACTTCCACAGACCTAGATGGTTTAGTCTGCTACACATCTAGGCTATTTGAGATAGCCTCTTGCTCCTAGGCTACAAACTATATATACAGTTTGAGGTTGCTGTGAGCTATGATGTCACATCACTCTGCTGTACTGAATATTACATGGAGTTGTAACATAATGGTAAGCATTTGTGTATCTAGATATAGGAAAGGTACAGTAAAAATGCAGCATTATAACTTATAACTGTTATATATGCAGTCCATTTTTTACCAAAATGTCATTACATAGTGCAGTGCTATATTTTGAGGAACTAAGAATGTTTATTTTCAGCTAGAAATAGAACCTCCCCATTCTCTGGGTCTTAATATTACTCTTAATTGCTGGACTTCTTTCCATCCTGTCTTTTCTATTTCCAGTTTTTATTGGAACAAATTAATCACGAATGTATTTCAGGCTTCAACAAAGCAAATTTCCAGGTGGTAAAAATAGTATGCTGTTTTGAATAAATACCTTTAGAAGGCAAGACATAGTTTGGGAAAGAACCAAATTATTATGTTATTGTAAGGAGTTTTGAATGGCCCTTGTTACCACAGATATTTAAATTACTTTTTTCTTGGTTGAGCACAGTGGCTAGCGCTTTGGGAAGCTGAGGCAGGTAGATTGCTTGAGCTCAGGAGTTCAAAACCAACCTGATCAAGCATGAAATCCCATCTCTACTAAGAATAGAAAAAATAGCCAGGTCCCATGGTAAGTGCCTTGTAGCCCCAGCTATTCTGGAAGCTGAGGCTGGTGGGTCACACTTAAGCCCAACCAAGATGTTGAGGTTGCTGTGAGCTATGATACACAGCACTCTACCCAGGGCAACAGAAAGAGAGTCTCTCTCTCTTTCTTTTTCAATATATATTCCTATATATATGGGAATTATTTTTTTCTTCTCCCTCTTTAGAATGACAATTTGATTTTGACAGGTAAGTCTGTAATTTCTTTTTTTTTTTTTTTTTTTTTTTTTGAGACAGAGCCTCAAGCTGTCGCCCTGGGTAGAGTGCTGTGGCATCACAGCTCACAGCAACCTCCAACTCCTGGGCTCAAGCAATTCTCCTGCCTCCGCCTCACAAGTAGCTGGGACTGCAGGTGCCCGTCACAACGCCTGGCTATTTTTTGGTTGCAGCCATCATTGTTGTTTGATGGGCCCACGCTGGATTTGAACCCACCAGCTCAGGTGTATATGGCTGGTGCTTTAGCCGTTTGACCCACAGGTGCCAAGCCTAGTCTATGTAATTTCAATAAAGTCTACAGGTCATTTCTGTAGTTCTCTTTGTTGAAAACTAAGATAGAAAAAAATGTACTAAATAGTATCCTTTTTAATTTCTTAATGTTTAATGTTACAAGTAATTTAGTAAGTAGGAAACTTAAGTTTTCTTTTGTCAAAAAAGGCAGTTAATTAAATGTCTGATGGCCTGAAAATGCCAGTCTTATAGACAGTCTCACTACTGGTGTCTTTTCCCATCCTAATGCTTCACAGGTGTCACATCTATTTACTTATCAAACTTATATCCTTAATTTGGTGTTTCTAATGAAGAGACAATCTCTGTCCACAAGAGCTCACAGTCAGTGGGAAACACAGACATACAGTATATTATACAGTACAAAAAAGGATTAAGTGTGTTGAAAGGAGGTGAACCTATATCTGATATGAGTGGCAGTGATGTGAACATTCTAGGATAAGGAGCAAATGGACCAAGAGGTAAGAAACCACAGGATTGAAGGAATTACAAACTTCCTAGATTGTTTGGTTCTTACATGGCAGGAGATCTTAAAGGGCTTTAAGGAAGCTGGGTGTTACTCTATAAAATACATAATCAAGCTTCTAACAAAACTCTTAAAATTGGCCCTAAGAATGGCTCAGTGCCTATAGCTTAGCAGCTAGGGTTCCAGCCACAAAGAGCTGGCAGGTTGGAACCCAGCCCAGGCATGCCAAACAGCAACAACTACAACCAAAAAATAGCCGGGTGTTGTGGTGGGCCCCTGTAGTCTCAGCTACTTGGGAGGCTGAGGCAAGAGAATCGCTTAAACCCAACAGTTTGAGGTTGCTGGGAGCTATGATGTCACAGCACTCTGCTGAGGGCGACATAGTCAGACTCTTGTCTCCAAAACCAAAAAAATTTAGCCCTAAGAGCAGACAGTTCAAAAAATATTTGAGTACCTTTTTACTTTGCCCTGTACCAGAAATGTGTATATGAAACATGGTTTTTACCTGTAAATGAAGAAAACAAATGGTATGATGATGTGGAATGTGCACAAGGATAGTTGACCGTTTGCATTAGAAAAAGTAGTCCTTTCTATTAAACTTTAATAATCAATTTTATATCTGTCAAGCAATTTAGGTCATCATTTCCACCAGGGGAGGAATTGAGGCCCAGAGAAATTAAATGATTTGCTTGAAGTTCTAGAACCAGAGCCCAGGATTCCTATTAACAGAGATCCTATACTTTTTACTATATAATACCTTTCTCAAGTGTGTTTAGGGATAGCTTAAGGAAACAGAAAGTTGTTTATGTTGAATCTACACTTAAGTGTGATCACTAAAGCTAAGCAGGTACCTTTGTCCTTTGCAAGTTAAATATTCTGGATGTCTTCAGTTCTTCATATGATACACCCTTTTCCTTTCTTTCATTCCTTTTTTTTTTTTTTTTTTAAAGACATAGTCTCATTTTGTTGCCTGGGCTAGAGTGCCATAGCGTCAGCCTAGGTCATAGCGACTTTAAACTTCTGGGTTCAAGCAATCCTCCTGCCTCAGCCTCCTGAATAGCCAGGACTAGGAACCTGCCACAACACCTGCCTTATTTTTTCTACTTTTAGTATAGGATCTCACTATTGCTCAGGCTGGTGTCAACTCCTGAGCTCAAGGGATCCTCCCAACTTGGCCTCCAAGGTGCTAGGATTACAGGGTGAACTACCACACCCAGCCCCCTTTGCTATTTTGCTTGTCCTCATATAGTCTCATAGGATGTATCTATTGCTATGTGGTGCCCAGAAAGTTGGTTAATAATATTTTAATTGGGGCGGTGCCTGTGGCTCAAAGGAGTAGGGCACCAGCCCCATATACCGGAGGTGGTAGGTTCAAACCCGGCCCTGGCCAAAAATTGCCAAAAAAATAATAATAATAATATTTTAACTGCCATCCCATAAGCGTAGGATAAAGTAGAACTACTATGCCTACAAATTTAGAACCTGTACTTTATTGGACATTAATATTTAAAACTTCCTCTTATGGATGCTTGCCTTGCTTTGGTTCCATGTCCCATTTTCCTTGATCCTAAATAACACAAACATGGTCATCTTTGCACAATGATCATAATACTGTTTGTTCGTGGCATTTGATGTTTAAAAAATTGCCTTTGCCGGAACATGGTAGATACTTCCATTAGTCCAAAAATACTAGATTTTTTTTTTTTTTGAGATAGAGCCTCAAGCTGTGCCCCTGGGTAGAGTGCTGTGGCATCACAGCTCACAGCAACCTCCAACTCCTGGGCTCAAGCAGGTCTCCTGCCTCCGCCTCCCAAGTAGCTGGGACCCCAGGCACCCGCCACAATGCCCGGCTACATTTTGGTTATAGCCGTCGTCGTTTGGTGGGCCCTAGGCTGGATTTGAACCCACCACCTTAGGTGTATGTGTCTGGCGCCTTAGCCACTTGAGCCACAGGCGCTGAGCCAAATACTAGATTTTTAATAGCCATTTTTTAACAAAAGATGTTTCTATTGTGATAAAATATGCTTTGCATAAAAGTTACCATTGTAACCATTTTTAAATGTACAGTTCAGTACTATTAAGTATATTCATGTTGTACAGTAAATCTCCAGAACTCTTCATCTTGTGAAACTAAGACTTAGACCCATTAAACAACTCCCTACTCCTGCCCTTTCAGCCCCTGGCAACTACCATTCTACTCTCTCTGAATTTGCCTACTCTAGGTTCCGTTTAAGTGGGATTAATAGTCGTATTTTTTAAATTAACTTTCCTAATAGTATGATATCTTCTCCTAATAAAATATGTAATTAGATCATGCTTTATATAGTTTGGTGAAAAGAAAAACAGAAGGCAAAACTCCTTGAGTCTTTTTTTCTCCTCTAAAGCTGAATATGGCTGTATCTACATATAAACCCCAAGCCTTTTTTCCCCCCAGAATTCATCCCCACCCATACCATGTTAGCATTCTGAACTTAGTTGATATCTTAATCTATACAATCAGGGATATCTCTCTGCTCAGATTTAAGTGTAGTTAGTGGCATAAATTTCCCTTAATCCTTTTTTTTTTTTTTTTTGAGACGGAGCCTCAAGCTATCCCCCTGGGTAGAGTCCCATGGCATCACAGCTCATAGCAACCTCCAACTCCTGGGCTCAAGCCAGTCTCCTGCCTCCGCCTCCCAAGTAGCTGGGACCCCAGGCGCCCGCCACAACGCCCAGCCATTTTTTGGTTGCAGCCATCATTGTTGTTTGGCGGGCCCGGGCTGGGGATTTGAACCCGCTACCTTAGGTGTATGTGGCTGGCGCTTTAGCCGATTGAGCCACAGGCGCCGAGCCCCTTAATCCTTTAAATTCATTTGTATCTATTAGGCTTACAGTTAACAGTGATTTTTTTTTTTTTGTATCTAAGGCTCCTAGGCTCTTTGGCTCCTAACATGGAGCTTTATATCTACACTTTATGGTGAAGTGTTGGTACTTCATGAAGTAGCAACAAAAATAATTTTATGTTTGAGGGTCACCACAACATGAGGAACTGTATTAAAGGGTTGCGGCATTAGGAAGTTTGAGAACCACTGTTCTAGAGGAAAAATATTAAACTTTTAGAATACAAAATGGGAAATTAGAAATTAGGATTTGTGTCAGATGTTAAAAGATGCCTTACTTGGTAGGAGGTACTTAAAATTATTTTGAGTCAAGCAGATAATTGTATAAATTGTTGTTAGTCTGATTTTGTAATAGGACAGGCTAGACATTCACATCGTTAAGACCATGCATGTGTCCCCAAACCTAGTTCTTTCCCTAGGTCTGCTTTTATAAATGGTAATAAACCACATCTGAAAAGAAAAAAGCAGGGGGAAAAGTATTGTTTTAAAAAAGTGAAATAGATACATAAATTGAGGATTTTTGTACATTAGTTGGGGGGCAGAGGTGTTTATTGTTTGTTTTTGAGACAGAGTCTCACTCTGTTGCCCAAGCCAAGGCATCAGTTCAGCTCATGGCAACCTTAAACTCCTGGGTTCAAGGGACCCTCCAGCCCAGTAAACTGAGACTATAGGCAACCGTCACAACACCCAGCTAGTTTTTCTATTTTTAATAGAGATGAGGTCTTTTCTTCCCTCAGGTTGGTCTTAAACTCCTCAGCTCAAGGGATCCTCCTGCCTTGGCCTCCCAGAGTGCTAGGATTACAGGCATGAGCCACCAAGCCTGGCCATGACTTTCATAGTTTTTTTAATTATGTAAACTTTAATGAAAAGGATCTGTTGACTGGCCCTATCTGAATTTTTTTCTTATTTTAGTATATGTGCTGCCAAAGCAAGCACTGAATTTTTTTCTTTTCCCTAATATATAAGGCTTAATTTATTGTTACCATAATTTTTATGCATTATAATGTGACTGTTATATCTAAAAGTTGCTTTTGCCTTTGAACCAAGCTTGGTAGTGACCTTGTTTATCAAGCATACATGTTTTATATGTATAGCAGTAAAAATAAAATAATATCTACAATTTTGGTTTATAAATGTGGCACCTCTGAATAATAAACATGTAGGTATGTAGTAATTTGGCCTGTTTTGCTGTTCTATGTTTGTATGTTGTGAGAAGTGGGACATTGTTTTGTGGGGAAGGGCAGTATTTGAGCCACTACTGAGATAACCAATATGGAGCAGTATGAGAAATGTAGTTTTAAATACTTTTGGTTTAAATTGCACTTCCTTGTAACAAAATGTGAAATATTTTGGCTGAAGTGGAGGCCGTTAAAAAATTTTCAAGAGCTAGTTCAGTTCTGTTTATAGAATAGAAATATGTGTTCTGATATCTTAGAAAAGTCTTACATTTTGGCCAGGCACATAGCTCACACTCTGGGAGGCCAAGGTGGGTGGATCTCCTGAGCTCAGGAGTTCAAGACCAACCTGAGCAAGAGCCAGACCCTGTCTCCACTAAAAATAGAAAAACTGGCTTGGTGCCTATAGCACAAGTGGTTACGGTGCCAGCCACACGCACCTAGGCTGGCAGGTTCGAGCCCAGCGCAGGCCAGCTAAACAACAGTGATAACTGCAATAAAAAAAAATAGCTGGGTGTTGTGGTGGGTGCCTCGTAGCTGGATAGTCCCAGCTACTTGGGAGGTTGAGGCAGGAGAATCACTTAAGCCTATGAGTTTGAGGTTGCTGTGAGCTGTGACGGCACGGCACTCTGCCAAGGGTGACATAGTCAGACTCTACCTCAAAACCAAACAAACAAACAAACAAACAAAAAATATATATATACATATATAGAAAAACTGAGGCAAGAGGATCTCCTGAGCCCAAGAGTTTGAAGTTGCTATGAGCTATAATGTGAGGGCACTCTACCCAGGGCAACAGAGTGAGACTGTCTCAAAAAAAAAAAAAAAAAAAGGGGGGGGGCGGTGCCTGTGGCTCAATGAGTAGGGCACCGGCCCCATATACCAAAAGGTGGCAGGTTCAAACCAGGCCCGGGCTAAAAACTGTGGGGGGAAAACAAAAAAGGTCTTACACTTTAATAATACTAATCAGAGTCTTTTCTTTCTACAGAAATAGGAAGGTTGTTGATTATTCACAGTTTCAAGAATCTGATGATGCAGGTAAGTTTTGTGGTTTTAACAAATTGTGAGTTGGACTGATTGGAGGTTTGCCAGCATATATCTTTTTATCATGCATCTGAAATAAGTTTTTTATTTGTAAAATATTTGTCGAAATTATGTTATGATCTGTGTCAACCAAAGCAAAAGTTGAACTTACATGCATTTTTAATTTTTCCTTAGTAAATCATTGATAATTAACACTTGAAGTAATTTTTTTCTAACCTGGTTTTGGAGTCCAGAGTTTAAATGTTTGTTGAGTTTGACACAGTGTTTACTACTTAAAATAGCTTCTGCTGTTATCACAATAAAACCTTGTATTACTGAGTATTTGAGGGTTTTGCATAATAAAACAAGGAAGATGAGCGTCTTCTTTTGTGAAGCAACTTTGATTTGTGAACTGATTCATCTTAGGATGAGTGGTATGTGTTAAATCATAACCATAAAGTGTTGCTTTAGAGTTGGCTCCTAATCTTACTGTTTTCCAAATGCATTTACTATTCTCTTTTTCTTATTAATTTAACTTTATAAAGATAATATGTGCCCTTAGGGAAAAATTAATAAAATACAGAAAGATATAAAGAAGAGTTAAAAAAAGTAATATATAATCTTCCCGCTCAAAGATAATATTTACCTTTATTAAATCCTTGCTACATGCTAACAATTGTTATAAATGTTTGTATTCAATATTTATTTCTTAGAAAAATACTGTTGGCTCTGCGCCTGTGGCTCAAGTGACTAAGGTGCCAGCCACATACACCTAAGGTGGTGGGTTTGAATCCAGCCCGGGCCCGACAAACAATGATGGCTACAACCAAAAAAAATAGCTGGGCATTGTGGTGGGCACCTGTGGTCCCAGCTACTTGGGAGACAGAGGCAGGAGACTTGCTTGAGCCCAGGAGTTGGAGGTTGCTGTGAGCTGTGATGCCACAGCACTCTACCCAGGGGGATAACTTGAGGCTCTGTCTCAAAAAAAAAAAAAAAAGAAAGAAAAATACTGTTAATATAGGGTATATTATTATTATTCCCATTTTACAGTCAAAGAAACTGAGGCAGACATTACGCTCAAATTCATTAGCCAGTAACTAGCTTTTACCTTTTGTTCATTCTTAGTCTTTTATCTTTTATTTCCTTTTAAAAATATAGTTGAGGGGCTCAGTGCCTGTGGCTCAATTGGCTAAGGCGCCAGCCACATACACCTAAGGTGGCGGGTTCGAATCCCCAGCCCGGCCCGCCAAACAACAATGATGGCTGCAACCAAAAAATGGCTGGGCGTTGTGGCAGGCGCCTGTGGTCCCAGCTACTTGGGAGGTGGAGGCAGGAGACTCGCTTGAGCCCAGGAGTTGGAGGTTGCTGTGAGCTGTGATGCCA
>CAUYQV010077671.1:0-13649 GCA_963574575.1 Galagoides demidoff
AAAATAAGAACACTCAAAATTGCTTCAGATTCAAATCTTACAATCTTATAAGCTAGATGATATATAAGGTCCAAATGCAATGTGCCTGTAAGTCAGTGAGATATTATGTGGCTTACAAACAGGTTCTAAAGGAAATGAATCCCAGGAAAGATGTTCCAGACAAGTTTTTCTCTTTATTTTTCATAATATTTTATTTGATTAAAAAGAGATACATTTGTTCTAGAAAATTTATGAAATTCAGAAAAGCACAAAGAAGAACACACAATAAAGTTTATTTTTCCTTCTCTCTCTTTATAAACTTATTTCTTTCTGTCTGTCAATCATTCTCATCCAGGTAAGTTTTGAACAGTTACTCTTTGAAATAAACATGTAGCCCCACCAAGGTTATCAGTTTTGAAAGAGAGGATACATTCCAACAGGTGCATTCTCTTGTTCACTAAAAATAAAAATATTATTGCTTATTTGCAGATTACAGGCTGCAATGAGAATAATTTTTCCCTCTCAAGTAATCATGTGAATGATCCTTCCACTGGTATAGTTCTTTACAATCTATATGGCCCTTGGAGCTTAAGTCCTTTTACAACTTAAAAAGCACCTGATTCAGGGCGGCGCCTATGGCTCAGTGAGTAAAGCACCGGCCCCATATACCAAGGGTGGCGGGTTCAAACCTGGCCCTGGCCAAACTGCAACATAAAAATAGCCGGGCCTTGTCACCTGTAGTCCTAGCTACTTGGGAGGCTGAGGCAAGAGAATCACTTATGCCCAAGAGCTGGAGATTGCTGTGAGCTGTGATGCCAAAGCACTCTGCTAGGGTGATGAGACTCTGTCTCTCTAAAAAAGAAAAAAGCACTTGGACTTTAAGCCTATTGATTGTAAACACGTGGGAAAATAATGCAATTAGACGTTCCCTGTGCTTGACCCTCCTGTTATTCAACACCCTGTCACTTTGAGAACTTGCTTTCTATCTTGCTTAGATATTGATAGAGTCTCTCACACATGTGCTTGCCCACTGGTCTGGATTCTCAGGACTCTTTTCTTGTTTCCTGGGCCCTACTCCCCAGCCTTCTACCTTTATCAGGGAGATAACCCAAAAGAGAGGGGAGGCGGGAACACCACCAGGAGCTGTTTACAGGGGCCCCACCCCTTGTGTAAATGAATGCTCCCCAGGGAGCCCCACCCCTCTGGTCATTTTCAGCCACCTCCGTGTCCATGCACATCTCTTCCGATAAGAACTTCCACCCTTCAGCTAACTCCTCCAGGCAGGTCACAGCAGAAAGCTACCTCCGCCTCTGTGGGTCAGGTTAAGTTCAGCAGCCCCTGACGAACCCTGGTGGTTCTACACCCAGTCCCTAGGGAAGAAAGGGTAATGCTATGGATTACTGCCGGGACAGGTTCGGGCTTCTTGGATCCACTCTGGTCACTGGTCATGATAGAGAATTGCTAGACGAGGCCCAGAGGGGTTCCACAGGTGCTCAGCAAATCCTGACCCTGACCTTCTATACCCTGAAGACCTTGGGAAGTAGACCAGAAGGAACTTAGGCTGCTCTTTTGGAGTTTTCTGGGTCTGACCCACTCTAACTCTTGGGCTCTAAAGACACTTTTGATTTGAGTATTTGACCCCAAAGCAGTGAGTCGCTCAATATATTTCAATGCAGCGCTAGTAGAAAGACAAGGCCAATAGGTTATTTCCTCTTAAGGACTACTCTGTCTTCTGTCCTCATGGCTATTATGGGGTGATTCACACCCCTTATCACGACAGCCTCCTAACTGTACCACCTGGCTTCGTTTGTTCTCTTTCATGATCTCTGAAAGCATCATTGTTCTGGCCAAAATCTTCCTGTGGATCCTGGGCTTAGTGAACGTAACCCAAACTCCTTAACATGCTATTAAGGCCCTCTGCAGTCTACCCTCAGTTTACCAGGCAGGCAGCCTAGGAGCAGTTAAGTATCCAGGCTTTGTGCTGGTTTCAGTACAGGTTACAAGCCGTTGGCCTGAACAAATGACTCAATTCTGAACCTCGGTCTCCCCATAAGTGACAATTTTCCCTCCCTCAATGAGTTGTTGTGAGAATTAAATGAGATATGTGGAGAGTGCCATGTGCAAGGAGAAGAAAGAGCCTAATATGTGGGTCACTACAAAAGTTTTGAGACAGACTGTGTTAAGTCCATGATTTCACTTGCAAGAAACACAGTCGAAGGTGTCCTTTCTGAAAGTGCAACTTTCAACTTACTGGCCTCATTGGTGTTGCTGGAAGGGCTTTATTTCTTTTCATCTGTGCCGATCTTAACATTTCTTGATTTTAGTGTGTCCCAAAACTTTCACAATGACCATGTACATTTTATTTATGGTCACTGCTGTTTCCATCCTCATCTCTCCCATTTGACTGTAGCCAAAGAGACTGAAATTCACCAGCCTTGCTTTTGTGTTCTTATTCCACACATTGGCTCACTCCATCATTTTCAGCTGTCCTCAGACTCAAAAAGTTCTTTCCTTATTCTCATCTTACACATCCGTCAAGGCCCTGCTGAAAGGCTGCCGACTCCCTGAAGCAGGTTCTGCCCACCTTACTAGTCTTCCATGACCTGAACACTAATAACACACTTTACTGGCTCTGCTTCTTACAAATCACGTTTTTTACAAGTTCACGTAATTTTATTGAAATGTGTGTCATTTTGTCTCTTAATTCTGGTCATAATTTTGGACTTGTTATTGATATCTCTTTTTTGTTTTCTTTTTATTTTATTGATCCTTTTTTTCCCACCAAAGTTTACATTTAGGCCATCTTGAACCCTACCATTCCTTTTTAACATTTTATTGTGAAAATGTTTAAACGCACAGAAAGTTGAAGTAACTGCACAGTGAACATCATTATACCCACCATTGACATTCTACAATTAACATTTTATTTTATTTTATTACTATTATTTGTATTTTTGGCCGGGGCTGGGTTTGAACCCATCACCTCCGGTATATGGGGCTGGCACCCTACTCCTTTGAGCCACAGGCATTGCCCTTATTTTATTTTTTTAATTTAATCTTTATTTCAGATAAGTATCACACAGGTACCACCCTTATTTTATTTTATTTTTTAATTTAATTTTTATTTCAGATAAGTATCACACTACGGTAATAGTAATAAAGGCTATAAAGATGATCTACTTCATTCCTTGATTTTATAGATAAAAAACAAATATCCTAAGACATTAAGTAATTAGTCTAACATTCATCAATCAATAGATCAACAAAAACAGTAGAACCTCTACAAGCTGAACCTGTAACAAGCTGGTCAACATAAGGAGCCCGGCCTACTGTCCTGATACGTACATGTGGTGGGTGTCTGGTCTATGAAAATTAGGTCAACTGAAGGAGATGGTCAGTGCAGGGAAGTGGTCAGCTATGGAGGTTCTGCTGTATATACTGATCACCCGCTACGTGCCTGATATTTTGCCAAGTCCTGGGAATATAGTGATGCATAAAGCAGATAAAAGTGATTTCAGTTTCTCTACCAAGTTTGTTCTGTTGGGATCTATTGTACTATTCTAAGGTAAGGAGTGGGTCCATAGCTGGGCTCAAGATGAGAAAGTAAGTCAGAGCGTTATCAAAGCTGTATGACCTTCAGACTTCTGAAGCCACAGTCTGGTCACTAGGCTAAGGTGATGGACCGAACAAGCACATTCTCAACATCTTTCCACCTGAGACTGCCCTGTCAAAGGACATCTCATTATATCTGAAACTTTCTTGTCTCTTGTCTTTTTTTTAATTAACATCTGTAGACAAGTCTAGAGACTCACTGAATGAATGGATGTCTCCAACAGGGAAATTGTTAATAGTTACTGTTCCCAATTGTTCTCCCTCCTCCTGTCTTGTAAGTGGATGGTGCATCCCCACCCAGTGCCCAAGCAACCCGCCTCTCTGTCCCTCTGACACTGGACTTGACTCCAGACCCGCTTCAGCCAAGGGTGTGGAAACCCATAGTATTTACTCCATGAGCGCCAACTTTATTGGGTTTCCTCATTACCCCCAAAATGGTTAAGCTGGGTCTCAGGATGACAGAAAGACAAGTGTAACAGAAATGTTGCCAGTTCGCAGCTGCCAGTGTCTAATGGGAGCCATAAATACATGTTTGTGTTGTGAGCAATTCCGTTTTGGGGAGTTGTTTTCATCCTGCAGCTGAGTGATACGTATCAACTAAAATGTATTCAGAATAGGCCTTTCCTAGAGGTTGCCTAGAGTGGGTGCGATGCCTCAGGAAGCTAGTTTTTGAACTAGCTCTTGCAACATTGCAAGAAGACGGCTGGAAATTGAAAGAGAGAAATTCATGGTAATAAGGGTACTATGGAGAGAGATGTTAAGTCCACTAGGAAGCAGAAATGGTGATTTTTCGACTTTAAAATCTTTGCATTAGTTTGTTACATTCTTCCTGGGCTACCTAGATTGTCTTTTATGAACCTTGGAATTTGGTTTGTCTCAGAAAAGCCATGGCCTGTGAAATGATTTACAATTATTGAAAGATAAGGTTGCTTTTAATAACTTACAGAGTTGTTTTATGCACCTACTTGAAAATAAACCTTTCTGTGAAAGAAAAAAAGTCAAGTGGCACAGAAATCAGTAGGCTTTGATTTTTATCTACAAATATAGTTATAGATTGTCACACAATAAAACTTTATAAAGAAGAGTCATAGAGAAACTTCTACCTATGGAGTAGTTGTACTTTTTTTTTTTTTTTTTTTGAGACAGAGCCTCAAGCTGTCCCCCTGGGTAGAGTGCTGTGGCATCACAGCTCATAGCAACCTCCCACTCCTGGGCTCAAGCGAGTCTCCTGCCTCTGCCTCCCAAGTAGCTGGGACCACAGGCGCCCGCCACAATGCCTGGCCATTTTTTGGTTGCAGCTGTCATTGTTGTTTGGTGGGCGGGCTGGGGATTGGAACCTGTTACTTTAGGTGTACGTGGCTGGTGCCTTAGCCGATTGAGCCACAGGCGCCGAGCCAGTTGTATGTTTTTCACCAATGCCTTTCCCAAGACCTACTGAACCTTGAGTGAACTCACCAAGAATGGACTCACAGGAATGGAAATGATAGTATTTTCTGTCATTTTTTGAGACAGATTCTCACTCTGTTCCCCAAGATAGAGTACCATGGCATCGACCTACCTCACAGCAACCTCAAACTCCTGGGTTCAAGTGATCCTCCTGTCTCACCCTCCTGAGTAGCTGGGACTACAGGCACCCACCATGATGCCCCGCTAATTTTTTTCATTTTCAGTAGAGATGGAGGTCTCACTTTTGCTCAGACTGTCTCAAATCCTGAGCTCAAGGATCCTCCCGTCCTGGCATCCCAGAGTGCCAGGATTACAGGGATGAACTACCAAGCCTGGGTGAAATAAGAATATTTTAAAACAAAGACAAAAACAAAACCAAAACCTGGCTTTCCAACTTCTTAGGAACTGGGTCTCAGTTTCGGACTCTCTGATGCTGCTGTTTTCAAAAGCAGATGTCACTTTTGTCGTCCCCTAACTATAACCTCATGGTGCTTTTGCAGCTCTCAGACCTGCTTCCTTCATCCTTTCAAAAAAGAGAAAGGCCAGAGAAAGCCCCAAACATGATGTTCTTTTGTCATTGAACATCCCTAACTCACATACCCAGAGTAGCTTGGCTGGCTTGAGCCTATACACCAATCTACAGATTATTGTCAAGGCCTCTGCCAACAAAACCCAGCGTCTGGTCTCGGCTGGCTACCACACAAACCTCTGCTCCACCCTCACGGTACTCGCTACTCCCCAGAGCTAACCTGGGCTTTCTTACTCAGCTCTTCTCAGGGGGGAGAGATGTGCTCCCTCTTCGGCTTGTCCTGCCTTCAGTCCTCCTGCCAGATTTTGCTTCTGACCACCGAAGTACGAGGGGTTCAGGTCCTCTCGCTACCACAGTGAATACGGGACAGCCCAGACTTTTTGACCCCCATCCTGACTGCCTTAAGGAAGTCAAAGAACCATCACTTATTATTATAGCTTCTTAAGGGCTAAGTAATTGGCATGTAAGGCAAAAAGACACACATCACATTCAAGCTTAGTCTACAAGGCGTCCAAAGTGCTAACTAATTAAAGTTGTCATTAATGATAGATACACACACCAAAATCACTTCTAAAGTCATGGCATTGCTCAAGCAAGCCTTTCAGGGCCTAGAGATAATGGGTCTGATTTTGGTGTCAGAAATTGGAGATGTTGAGTTCTGGCCAGGCGCAGTGGCTCAGGCCCGTAATCCCAGCACTCTGAGAGGCTGCAGATTGCTTGAATTCAGGAGTTTGAGACCAACCTTAGCAAGAGCGAGAGCTAATCTCTACTAAAAATCAAAAACCTAGCCAGGCATAGTGGCAGGCACCTGTAGTCCCAGCTACGCAGGAGACTGAGGCAAGGAGATTGCTTAAGTCCAGTAGTTTGAGGAGGTTGCTGTGAGTCATGATGCCCGCAGCACTCTACCCAGGGCAACAGAGTGAGACTCTCTCAAACAAACAAACAAACAGACAAGACTGTGGGTTCTTAGCATAGGTGGAGAGTAAGCCTTAAAAGGCAGAGCAGTCTATGCATTCCTTAGGAAGCCTATAAACTTTAACTGTTATTTTTAGTTCAGTAGTTTTCAAACTTTGTTTTTTTGGTAATTGAACACTATTTTTTCAAGACAGTTTTTTACACAGAACCTTAAAATGGTTAGCCCAGGTTATAGTCAATTTATTCTGATTAAATCAGGAGGCAACAGGTCAGGCACAGTGGCGGGACCTCTCTGTTATCCGTCTACCCCAAGGTGATACTTGCATCCCTTCCATGGAAATCTGAGTCTCTAAAAACGTTTATCCCTGGTCTAGTTCAGCCCTGCCACCTCGTCTACATCTCTGATGGTTTTTCACCCAGCCTGTCTTTAAGTGTAACATTTTAGACTTCTGGCTTAGCTAAGGTTATTTTATAACCATTACCAAGCTGCTCAAACCCACCTGGCATGCACGGGGCAGAAACCCTCAGCAGACAGGCACACGTGGGGTGCGTGCAGGAGCACTGAGGGCAGAGGGAGAGGCTCCCGTCAGCTTCTGGATCGGGGCCGACTGCCTCTAGCCCAGCCACGGCAGGTGGGAAGAGTTCCACGGAGAGCACCTTGGAAAATGGGATTGGGCTCCCCGGCAACGTCTTTATTCCTTAAAATTGCTTCAAGCCTCAGGGCTGCTGGCTGCTTGAGCTATCGTTTTAATTAAAACATTTACCCGTAAGTGACAGGATCAATCAATCAATCTAATGAAAGATTCCTAAGACTAAGTAAGGGTAGAGAATATTAAAAACGTGTTTCCCATGTTGCGACTTTGTTGTCACTCACACCCTCACCAGCTCACTTTGTCTTCTCTAATGAAGTCCCAGATCCCAATGGGTGAGCTCATCCAGGATCACCACATAACACGTTGCGTTCTTCGCGTGGGAAAGGGAGCTTAGAGGCAAATGGGAACAGTGACGCCTCACGTGAGGTCCCACGGACAAATGAACTGAGGACGAGTCCTAGAGGGGAAACTTAACCTCCTGAGAGTGGTTTTCCAGAAGCTCTTGGTGTAACCCAGGCAGGGCTAAGTTAACATGGGGAGTCTGGTGGTCCTGCCTTCCCACAAGCCCTGAAAGGACCCGGGGTGGAGAAAGGTGGAGAGGAAGGCACAACTCTATACAGAGGAAAGTGATTAGTTTAAAAACATACAACAGATAGCATATAAATACAACGTGAAAGTAAGCATGAGACCCCACACTCTACCACGGATGGCAGCCGGAGCCACCGGGGAAAAAACCAAAGCTGTTTTTGTAGACATGGACCAGCCCCTGGGTGAAAGACCACAGGTGTCAGACGGGAGTGTGCACTTGTCAGGAAGCTCGGGGGACAACAGTGCTCCCAGAAATCTCCTGAGAACCCCTACCGCGGGGAATTCAGTCCATCAACCTGAACCGTGCAACAAATGTATAAACATCAAGCCACTTGGCTTCTTCTGAACGATGCTGAAATTGGTTGCATTGTTCCAAATACAGATGGTTTGTTATTAATGGGCAGCAAGGAGGTGTTATCTCATTGTCAGTTATCTGTTCATCTGCATAAGTCACCTCGCAGGACATGGACAGTGTGAGATTACTGCTGGCAGGACACGGTGAGGTTGGTGATGTCGAGTGGGGCGAATCGGCATGGGTGGCGGCCCTGGGAGTAGGGGCTCTGGTTGCTAATGGCCAGAGTGTATTCAGTATCCCAGCCTCTGCCACCTCCACTCGTCTTTTGAGAAATTTTCTACCCAATTGGCAGAAGTCACTCCAGTCTGCCTTACAGTCTCTCCAAGTGTGAAGCACGAAATGAAAACATTCACTTTCCCTTTGAGCAGTAAAACCTTTCTAAGGAGAGATGCAATCATTTAAAAAGATTTTTTTTTCTAATTTGCACGTACATTTAGAATAATGTAATCTTAGAATTGAGAGGAATTTCAGACGGTTTCTAGCCCAAACCCTGGCGTGAAGCAGTACATGAGGCTTGCAAAGTACCAACAGACAAACAGTCAAGCTTCATGCCTTCAAATCCCATTATTTCAAATGTTGCAACATTGCATAAGAGGCATAGAAGGATAAAAGGAAAAATAAGCCCATGTTATGTATGATATTAAAAGTGTGTAATCAAAGAGCTCTGGGATCAAAGGAGAAATGCAAAATGATATTGCAGAATTTCTAGAAAATTATGATATTGAGAACAGATATGTCAGAATCTAACAATGTAAGTCAGACATGCTCAAAGGAAATTAACAACATTAAATACCTATGTGAAGAAATACAAAATGTCTTAGATGTGCAACTAAAAAGTAGAAAAATAACATAAATGGAAAGAAAGCAGACAAAAGAAATTGATAAGGATAAAACCACAAATTAATGACATTTAAAAATATGACACAAATAAGTAAAAAGGTAGTTCACTGGAAAAAATGAACAAAAATAAACAATCTGATAGTTGACCTAATCTTTTAAAAGAGGGAGAAAGACCAAAGACACCAAATAAAAAACGGTAAGGGGAAAGTGTCAGAAAAAAAAGCAATTTTAAAAACCACAACTCTATGCAAATACATTGAAAAACCTACATGAAATAGGTAATTGGCAGAATAGCTGTTCTCAGGCTTTTAGGGCTCCTGAATATGTAAAGTCTGATGGTGTCAGTTTGACTGCTGAGCTTGGAAGAGAGCACACTGGAAGCCACAAACCACCACAAAACTGAAGCCATGCCTAGGTACAAGTAACGAGAGCATATGTGTGCTTATTGTATATGACATTGCAATGCAACGCTGTCGTCTGCAAGGTTCACACTCAAAAACTGTGTAGTGGAGTTCCCTGAAAACATCTCATAATGTTTACAGTAGGTCTACAATGTCACGTTGAGCCACATTCATAGCCATTCTGGGCTGCATGTGGCCCAGGGGCAGTGGGTTGGACATCTCTGCCAAAAAGCATCTGCACAGCAAAGAAAAAAAAATCAACAAAGGGAAAAAATCAACCTACAAACCAGGAATGAAAATATATCTTCATTAGGGTGGAGGGTTCAAACCCGGCCCTGGTCAAATCACGACAACAACAAAAAAAGCCAGGCATTATGGTGAGCGCCTGTAGGCCCAGCTACTGGGGAGGCTGAGGCAAGAGAATCACCTAAGCCGAAGAGCTGGAGGTTGCTGTGAGCAGCGTGACACTGGCATGGCACTCTACCAAGGGCGAGAAAGTGCGACTTTGTCTCAAAAAAAGAACAAATGACCCCAAAAGATATTTCTTCAAAGAAGACATAAAATTGGCTAACAGGTATACGAAAAGGTGCTAAACATCATCAGAGAAATGCAAATTAAAACCACTGGGAGATATTACCTTATACCCATAAGGATGGGTATTGTCAAGAAGAAAAGAGGTGACTGGTGTTGACACAGAGGTAGAGGAAAGGGAAGCCCAGCGTGCTGTTGGTGGGAATGTAGATTGGTGGAGTCATTATGGAGGTTCCTAAAGCAATTAAAAATATCTTACCATGTGACACTTTTTTTTTTTACAGTAGGATTTTATTTTTAATACCTACTATTTCATGAATTCATAGAGAAAAGGTTCTGCTGACCCAGGGAGACCCCTCTCCACTGAATGTGACAAAGCTTGCTATGCTTATTATGCCGTGAATTCAGGGGGAATACATTCCAGCACCTTATGTTCCTGTTCCATGGGTTCTCCTGTGTGCTGTGCTGTACACCTATTATGCCAGGCATTCACGGGGAATGGGTTCTAGGAGCTCAGGCTCCTTTCTTGGGGAGAGTGGGCTGGACCGTGAGGTGGCAGGGCCCCCACAGCCTGGGGGATGTTCAGGGAATGACCTCCAACTGCTTTCCTCCTGCTGAGTTAACAGGTTTTCCTCCTCTTAAAACACAAATTTTTCTCCTTCTTAGATGTTTTGTCAGAAGTCACATATCTCTTTCTTTACCTAGTTAATCTTAAGAAACTATGCAGAAAACTAGGTGACCCTTCCCTTTTTATTTCTTATCTTTAACATGTTAATGTTGTTATGCAGTGGAAACCATTAACAGAATGAATTGTTCTTGATAAAGTTATTTACGTTTTCCAATCATATTATAAGACCAAAAATATGTTTTTTGTCTATGCTACTTCCTCATAAATAACCCGCCTGAGATACTATAAATAATATAGTATTGTATTACTTTGTATTTGGGAACTGGCTGCAGTTGTGACTGCTCCAGACCTCCCCATCCCTCCTGATCCTTGTCTCTTGTATCTTTTCTCTCATTCTCCACCATTCCTGCTCTGGTTCATTCTCTTTCACACTGGTTTGTGATATTTTCCATTGGTTCTCACAAAGTGTGCTTCTCTGGGGGAGTCAGCCAGTGCTTAGGTTAAACCCAGGTACTTTCTCTTTAGCTTCCTTCTTTTTCTGATCATTTTCTTTCTTGCGTTTTAGGAAGCTATCTCAGCTCTTAGAGGGCTTAGTATGCTCAATACAAACATTAATCCTTTTGGCAAGAATCTTACTCTTAACTTGTTTTGTTTACAACAATGCCAGCCACATGCTGGGTAACACTGTAGACCCTTCCAGTTTCGCCATGGTCACATCTGTGTGGCATGCCTTTTTGAACAGTACCCATTCCCTTGATGTCTACAATACCACCTTTCTTGTAGATTCGTATATAGGTGCCCAAAGGAACAACTCCATGTTTTCTAAAAGGCCTAGAGAACATGTATCGGGGGCCTCTTCTCTTTCCCTTTGTGTTTGTCATTTTGGTGAATTACTGGAAGATGGTGTCTCTGGCCAAAAGGAAGCCATGTGACACTTATTATTTGGAGTCTGTTATTTGCAGTCATATGTACTCAGTCAACTGTCATCTGTGGATGACAGTTTCATTTCTTCTTTTCCAATCCTTATGACTTTTTGTCTTTCTGGCCTTGCTATACTGACTAGGCCATTGACTGAAGTAGTGAAAGCAGATATTCGGTCTTGTTTCTGATTTCAGGAGGAAAGCTTCCAATATTTTATCATTTTTAAAAGTTAATGGACTTTTATTGGAATAAAAATGAAACGAGCATTTATTTACAACTTTGAATGGATATAAATTATAATTTCTTGAACAGCAGTGTTGATGGCTATGCTGAAGTTCACAGCCACAGCCTACTCTGCCAGCTCCAAGTCACAGCTCAGAAGGTTTAAAAACAGAGAGTTCAAAGATGCTCTCTTGGTAAAGGTTCCTTATTAAAAATTAGTGTGAAAAGTGACAGCCTAATACCCATTTCACTCTAGTACAGACAATGCTAGACAAATATATTTGGGCATGCTACCAGGGTGTGTCATCGTCACCACGGGTCGGAGCACAGAGAAGTTCAAGATGACCAGCTTACTAGTGGGGCTATATCTCAACTGTTTATCCTTCACTTATTTTTCTGCACATCACCCTGAGGGAAACCAATCTGAAATGTGTCTGTTTACAGTAAACCAGCTGTGGCAATTAATACTAAACAAATTGAACTAGAACCCATTTGAATAGGTTTTGAATTTGTTTTTTTCTTTTATCATTTTTAATCCAAATGCCTGACTGAGCTCAATCTTCATACTGCATGCACGAAAAACTGACCAGACCAAATCATGGATTAATATTAGCAAATAGAACTTTCCGGAGTCCTTATCATTAAGGTAGTACAAGTATTTATTGTAAAACTGATGTGTATGTAGCTTGATCTTTAGGGGACAGGACCACCAACCAATACATGCAGATTTTGTGTGTGAACAGAAGGCACTTTTGACATTCGATTTTTCTATATAGAAACAGAATGAATAAAATGAACTTTTTTCTCTTTTTGCAAGAGGTTAAGCAAAAGATTCAATTTGATTCTTCTAGAGGGGGGGAAAAGGAGTTGAAAGTAAGTCTTCATTTTGCAGTCCTTGTCTGTATGAATTCTTCATAGTTGACTTGTCCTCTGCATCAGTAGTTGCTTCTCTGATCATTTCATCTATGTCTTCATCTGTTAGTTTTTCTTCTAAGTTCGTCTTGACCAGATATAGTTCTGCTGCACTGATGTAACCATTGTCAAAGACTCAGAACGCCTCTTGAATTTCTTCTTCCTTGTCTGTCCCTTTTCTTTTCCTTTTTTTATTGTTGAGGATTCATTCAGGGCCCAAGAAACTGGTTACACTGATTGCATTTGTTAGGGAAAGTCCCTCTTATAATTGTGTCTTGCCCCCAAAAGGTTTGTCACATGGTGAGATCCCACCCCTCCCTTCTTCTACTCTGCTCTCCCCTTCCCCTACGCCCCCACCACGTACTAGTTCATTAGTTGTCCTCATGTCAAAATTGAGTACATAGGATTCATGCTTCTCCATTCTTGTGATGCTTTACTAAGAATAATGTGTTCCACTTCTATCCAGGTTAATACAAAGGCTGTAAAGTCTCCATTTTTAATGGCTGAATAGTATTCCATAGTGTACATATACCACAACTTGTTAATCCATTCCTGGGTTGGTGGGCATTTAGGCTGTTTCCACATTTTGGCCATTGTAAACTGAGCTACAATAAACAGTGTAGTGCAAGTGTCCTTATGATAAAAGGATTTTTTTCCTTCTGGGTAGATGCCCAGTAATGGGATTGCAGGATCAAATGGGAGGTCTAGCCTGAGTTCTTTGAGGGTTCTCCATAGTTATTTTAGTTATGACTCCTTAGTCTCCTTCTCCAAAAAGGTTATATTAGTTTGCAGTCCCACCAGTAGTGTAGAAGTGTTCCCTTCTCTCTGCACCCATGCCAGCATCTGCAGTTTTGAGATTTTGTGATGTGGATCATTCTCGCTGAGGTTAGATGGTATATCAGGGTGGTTTTGATTTGCATTTCTCTAATTAGGGATGATGAGTATTTTTTCATATGTTAGCCATTTGTCTATGTTCTTTAGAGAAGGTTCTATTCATGTCTCTTGCTCATTGATATATGGGATTGTTGGCTTTTTTCATGTGGATTAATTTGAGTTCTCTGTAGATCCTAGTTATCAAGCTTTTGTCTGATTCAAAATATGCAAATATCCTTTCCCATTGTGTAGATTGTCTATTTGTTTTGTTTGTTGTCTTCTTAGCTGTACAGATTAAGTCCCA
>CAUYQV010077674.1:0-14571 GCA_963574575.1 Galagoides demidoff
CCCCCGGCCCCCGCCCCTCACCAGCAGCCCACACCCACCTTCACTCGACAGCGAGCCCCCGGACCTCCTCCCGTCGTCGACGCACCGGCCCCCCCCCCGCACTCCCCCCGTGTGCAGCGCCCACGACCCCCCCGGGCGCCCCCCCCCCCCCCCGACTGGGAGCGACAGGTTTACCAAGGGAGTAAAGCCATCATTAAGCCTAGATACCTTGGGAGTCAATGTTTAAAAAAACCTCCCTGATAATTGGAGATTGGCTAATCTCCTTCTATAATTAGGAGGGCCTGGAGGCTGGGGATGTTCTTTTTCCCCAAGCTCTGTTTCGAAGGTTTAGAAAGGGGAAGTGACTTAGGAAGCCCAGAAGCTAGTGAATGGCTTTGCAGCAGCTGACCCCAAGGAAAGGTAGAAAGTGAAAAGCATTTGGGACATGTCCCTTCCAAGCAGATGCACATTTCCTGAAAAGTATGAATTTCATTATTTTTTAATTTTTTTTTTTGAGACAGAGTCTCACTACATTGCCTTTGGTAGAGTTCTGTGGAGTCACAGCTCCCAGCAATCTCCAACTCCTGGGCTTAAGGGATTCTCTTGCGTCAGCCTCCCAAGTTGCTGGGACTACAGGCGCCCACCACAATGCCTGGCCATTTCTTTGTTGCAGTTGTCATTGTTGTTTTAGCTGGCCCAGGCTGAGTTTGAACCTACCAGCCTTGGTGTGTGTCTGGCGCCATAACCACTGTGCTATGGGCACCGAGCCAGTGAATTTCTTTATTAATAGCAACAGTATTTCTGGCAAATTTTGTGGAATCTAAAAACTGTACAGCTCCATGAGATTTCATGATCTGAACACACCTGTGAAACAGGAGCCCCCAGGAGTTCCTCTCATAGCCCCTCCCAGCACTATCCCGCCTCCTGAGGGTAACTATCATCTTGACTTTTAGCATCATAAAATGCTTTGATCCTTAATACCAGGTTCTCAAATTCCAATGCTCCCAGGGACTGGGCAGGATCCTTAATGCTGGGAGGGGCCCTTCTGCCCCATACCGGTGCAGCAATTACAGTCAGGCAAAAACGCAGGCCCAGTGTCCGTAGGTAATTTGATTATGCAAGAGAAGTTGGAAGTCTAGATTTTTAAGTGAAATCTCATGATTCTGGAATGTTGGCAACTCATGAAAATTTAACACAGTGTGTTAAATTTTGGCCTCTACCCAGGCCAAAAAAATATATTATAGGCCAAATTTGACCTCCAGGGTGCCAGTGGGAGTGAGCTGGAGGGGTCCCCAGGTGCGTGGGAAGACAGGTGTGAAAACAGACATCCCAGTTTGGAGTGATTCACTGACATGGAAGGTCAGTGGAAGGGTGACCGACTGCAGGGTGTGTGTGTGTGTGGGGGGAAGTGGTGGTGATCAGGGAAGCACTACAGTGGCAGTGAGAACACGAGGGTAAGGAGGATTTTCTAGGCAGAGGCCTGGGCTCAGCCTGAGCACTAGGAGGTTGGGAACTGCAAAGTGATCTGGTGTGGCCTTGGCAGGAGCTGGATAAGTAAGCAGAAGCTAGTCACTGGGCCCTGGAAAGGCTGACTCAGGCTTGGTCTTGCTGGGCCACCAGCAGTGGAACCTCAGAGGAGGTTAAGTAGAGGCATGTGTGGCTGCTATCTCTGGCAACAAGGGCAGGGTGGGGGTTGCAAGGATATAGGAGGCTGCTTGGCCTTGGCCCATAGTTGCGGGCCAAAGATAGGCAGCTAGAGAGTTTGGCCCACATTTCTGGCCTCCTAAACAAATCTTAAACCCCAACAGCCTTGTCCACACCCAAGGTAATTCCAACTATATCACTATTAGGGATTAAAAAATCCCCATCCTATCTAAGGGTCTTGCTGATGAGTTTTGCTGCAGGAAGGGCTTGTAGACACCCAAAGTGGCTCCTCTCTCAGTGTAATTTGCCTCATCTCCAGCTCGAGTATAAGGCCCAGCACAAAATCGGTCAGAGCTCTGGTTTTCTCTGCTCCTCACAGATCTGCTTCAGCCTCAGCCAATAGCAACCCTGACCCTGCAGGAGCTCCTGCGGAACACCTGAGTCCTATTTCTCTCCCATCCCACAGTCTATCTTTGAGCAAACCCTGCTGGATTATCTGTAATGCCAACCCAGACTCTCCACTGTCACTGCCCCTACCCTGGTCTAAGCCCTGGCATCACCCACCAGGATCCATTTGCCAAGTCCCCTGGCTTCTGCCATCCTTCCCACAGTAGCTGGTGGTCCATTGGACCCTAAGCCAGATGTGGCTCCCTCTGCCCAGACTCTTTGCTGAGTTTTGCCTGGCTCAGAGTGAGTGCCCGAGTCCTGGTAGGGGGTCATGCAGATTGGTGATCTGTCTCTCCAGCACCCCTTGCTCACTCAGCTCTGGCCTGGGCCATGCTGCACCTCAGTTTTCCCCCATGGGCCGGGCAGGGCTTCTGCACTGGCTGTCTTCTGGCAAGAACTTTCTTCTCCTGGATATCCTTGTGGCTCCCTGAACCCCTGCGCACTCGGCAGTGTTCCTTCTTATTAATGTTCGTGTGCTCTCTTCTCTTCAGTGCCCGTGTTCAGTGGAGCTCAGCAAGTGGACCAGTGTCTTAGACAGAAATTTCAAATCTCCCTGTGCTCCTTCTGGATGTTCCTCAGGAGAGTATGGTCTGAGAGACGAAGTTCACCTGGGCTCTCCTGGCTCTGAATGCCCCAGACAGGGTTCCTAGCCAGTAGGTCCCAAGCCCCACCCATGTGCACACCAACCATAGTCTCAAGCCCAGGGAAGATCTGTAAAGCACACAGCTGTAAAGAGAGGGTTGGTTTTCCATTGTGTAAACTCAGGATGAATATTGTACACCTGTTTAAAAGTGCTACTAGATTCCTTGTAACTGTTTGGCCATAATTGATTTGCTTTGTCAACCAATGTCCTCAATGCCGATATCCCAATAGTTGGGAACCTTTTGCCTAGTGCCAGAGAAGGGCTAATAAGTGAGTCTGGAGATCCCTTGCCATCCTTTATGCTGGTTCCTGCCAGGGACATTGTCCACAATGCCTTACTTTCACCTACCCCCTGGCAGAGTAGCAGCAGCTGACAGTGAGCTTGGGTTCACCCCCAGGAATAAGGCAATTTATAACCCGTTAACCTTGAATTCTGTAAGGCCTGCCACTCAGCAAGCCAGGGCTTGCTGGAACAGTTCTCAGCTTGGGAAGCATTCAAATTAGCTCTTGCAATCAACATGCAATTAATTGTTGCACACCCTGGGCATTTGGGCACTCTGAGCTGTACAGTGTGAGGGGAGTTCAGTGAATATGGTCATCTCAGAGCAGAGATGGGGATGGGGAATGCACAAATTTCCCATTTTGCACATGAGAACCTGAAAAGGTTTGTGTAAGTTTGGTCAACTGATCTTGTTCAGGTGTTAATTATCGTGGCTGGCAGTTATTGAATTTACTATGTGATAAATGTGTGTTATAGGCATGATCTCATTACAGCAGCTCAATGTGATATGCCTCTGAGGCATATTCCTCCCCTTTTTATAGTTATGGAAATTGCCACTCAGAGAAGGTAAGTGACTTGTTCAAAGCCACACAGCTGGTCAAACCCTGGATTTGCCTGATCCCAAAGTCAGTAACACCTAAGCACTCTGCTCCTACCCAACTTTGAAGGTTTCAGGTTGACAGCACCTGCATAGTCCCTTTGCCTGGTGGCCACAACTTTGTGTCTGGCATCAGACCTCTTGGGTTATGCTGTTTAGGATCTTGGAGGGTCTGAGGGGATGGTCTGTAAGTGGAAGCCCTATTTGTCCTACCCAAATATTTGGCCCTTGTATAGGTTTACTCGGTGCCACTTTTCCTGCTGTTCTGGGACGTGAGCGGGAACCCAGATGACAGCTCTTTCCAGACTCTGGGAGTGACCCCCAGGGGGCAGACAAACCTTTCAAGCTCTATTCCCTGCAGGATAGCCCCTTACCAGTCCTGCAACTCAGGTCCATCATGCAATATCCCTTCCCTCGGGCCTTGTAGCTACTTGTTGGGGGCGCCCAAAGGCTCTGCAGCTCAGACCCTTTGGAGAACTCCTTTCTGGCTTAGGTCTCCTTTCTGGGACCTCTTGTGCGGGAGGGTTCTGCTGGTCCGTGTCCCTCCTGGGGAGCTCCAGCAGACTCTGCCCCAAGGCTTCCATGGGCAGGGCCTCTTTGGGTCTCATGTGAGGTGACCCCTCTAGGCCGCTTTTGTTGTCCCAAGTTGTCTGTGGGGATCCTTTTCTGGGAGCGCCTTGCCCAGCATTCTCCTCGTTTCTCAGACCCTGCACTCAGGCGCAGGTCTCTGTCGGGGCGTCCCTTCTTTCCCAGTTCCCCACCCGCGCCCAGTGCGGGGCGCCCCCTCTCCCGTGCGGGCGGGCGCCGGAACAGTGTCGCTGGCCGCCTGCAGGTGTCTCCCCACGGAGGGGCGCGCGTCCCTGCGCCGTGGCCGCTGCCAGGCGCCAGCGGCTCCTCGCCGAGGTGCACTCGCGCTCCGGGCTCCGGGCGCGCCGGAGCCGCTCCGCCACCGCCGTCCGCCGCCCGCGCCCCCCAGCGCCGCGCCCCCACCCCGGGGGGGGGGGCATGGGCTCGCGCCGCGTCCGCCGCCGCCGATCTCAGGCTCCCGAGCCCCGGGGCGCGGCAGGCAGCGGCCGCTGACGCGGGGCGCCGGCTGCCAACTTCGCGCGCGGAGCTCCCCGGCGGTGCGGTCCCGGCGGCACGGGCGGCATGAAGACTAGCCGCCGCGGCCGAGCGCTCCTGGCCGTGGCCCTGAACCTGCTGGCGCTGCTCTTCGCCACCACCGCCTTCCTCACCACGCACTGGTGCCAGGGCACGCAGCGGGTGCCCAAGCCAGGCTGTGGCCAGGGCGGGCGCGCCAACTGCCCCAACTCGGGCGCCAACGCCACGGCCAACGGAACCGCCGCCCCCGCCGCCGCCGCCGCCGCGGGGAACGGCCCCCCTGGCGGCGCGCTCTACAGCTGGGAGACCGGCGACGACCGCTTCCTCTTCAGGAATTTCCACACCGGCATCTGGTACTCGTGCGAGGAGGAGCTCGGCGGGCTCGGTGAGTGAGCGGTGCCACCAGCGGGCTCGGCTCCGGCTCCCCCGGGGCTGCACGGCCCCGGCGGCCCGAGCCCCAGCCCCAGCCCCAGACTCGCGCTCCCTCCTCCCGGCAGGGCGAGGGGCCCCGCGCCGCCGCCGCGACACGGTTGCCGGCGCTCTGCAGGGCTGGGGAATCGTTCGGGGGAGGGGGGCGGAGGACGCGCGTTTGCAAGGTCCGGGGGCCAGAATATTGGGCGTCCGGGACGCCCTGCGTTTGAAGGTTCGAGGCAGAGCTCCGGCCCCTTGGAACGCCTGCTGGCGGCTTAGGGGACCTTGCCGCGCGCTGGGAAGGTGCGTCTCCCAGGAACCCACCCCAGCTGCCGGTCGGAGGGCGCGCGTTCCTCTTCAAGCCTGAACTCATCTCCATGCTCTCCCCCTCCTCTTCCTCTTGCGGGGCACTAGGTACCCTCACCGACTCTAGGGCGTCTTTGGGGTGGCGCTGGTGCAAGGACTCCTGCTAACGGGCCACCCCTCCCACAGCAGCAGATCCTCAGAATCAGGAACCAAGGGGGTCATTCTTTTACCAGACGGAAATGGAGAGTGGAGGGAGTCCCGGGAAGCCAGACCCGCCCAGAGGCACCCCTACTGCTAGAAGCCAGGGAGCCCCCAGTGCCTGGACCCACTTCCGGGAAAGGATGCGACTGGAGAGAAAGAAGGCAGGTGGGAAAAGGGGACAGCTCAGTGAACTCCAGGTCATGGAGTCTGAGGGTCTTAGCTTAGCCCCAGACTGCAGTCAGAATGGGGGACTGACATTTCAAAAGACAGATCAAACTGCCCCCTTGTCTGTATCCCTTTATCTGCCCTCAGAGGCAACCAGGGCTGGAGAGAGCGTCCGGAGGCAGACAGCTAGGTAGTGGCAGGGCTCAGGGGACCGCCCCCCTGACAGCGGCTTGGCCAGATCTTGGGTGGTGCTGTCCCATAAGACCCGGTGCCTGTGAGGGGATGTTGCTCCACTGCCGGTGTGGGGTGCCTTCTGAGTGAATTGACCTCTTTCTCCAAGGTTATAACTCCTCCATGCCTGCATAGCTTTGCCCTGAGCATGGGAGTGGACGCCAATCCATAGTTTGCCCTGAATAAGCCATTAGCTTAAGTGGCTTAAAGGACAGAAGGAAGAAGGTGCAAACCCAGCAAGGAGCTCCAGGCCTTTGCACTAGCTGCTCCCTTTTCCTAGGGCTCCTTTCCAGTCCCTGTACGTCCCTAGCTGGCTCCCCTTTAGCTCTGGTGGGGCTCTTCTTCTTGCCTTGTGCATCAGGATCCTCTGGAGAGAAGACCTTGGGACTCCACCCTTTGGAAGTAGGATGTCTCAGTCTTTGGATTTCACCGCTGCCTTTATCTCCTCACGCTTGGCACAACTTGACATTTTCTAGCACCTGCCTTTGGTCACAAGCTTGTTGCCACTGTCCCCACGGGATGTTCCTCGGTGAGAGCCAGGCAGTGTGGGTCTCATTTACAGTTGCTCTCACTGCCTCTGGGTAGTGTCTAGCATATAGTAGGGTTTTGGTAAGTATTTGCAGGTTATATATTGGATAAGGTCTTGGCACAATGGATCCCGGGAGGCTTCCCAGGGTGCTGATGGCTCTGGCTCAGTTCTGGGGGTATCCACCAGAACTTTTCTGTGACTCTACTTGAACCCTGTCTGCCATTTGAGAAAGATACACGCGTTTGAATAGGGTCCTGTCCCCAACCAGTTCCATCCCACCAGACTCTCTGGTTGGTGTACCCCAGTGTGCACTCAGGACTTGAATATTTAATGTGGGATGTTACAAAACATATTAGCTTTAAAGACATGTTGGCTAAAATTCCCTGCCTTCTACACAGCCCAACCCTAACCTCTCATACAGAGGCCTTGCTGTTGGGAACACCTGTGTCCTTCAAGATAGAGGTCTCTACACATCTTTCTCCAAGTTCAAGATGTTTCCAAGGTTCAGGATTTAACACCTCTGTCTCTCGCCAAGTAGAATCCTTTGTGTAGAATCCCAGCCTCCTTGCTCCCTTCCTTTGTGTACACACTTGAAAATACAACACTTCGTCTTGCACTGGACCTGTCCTGTCCCTACCTCTGTGGAGTGTCCTGGCCCAGGCTGGTCAGCTGAGCCTCTTGATGGTTTGAAGTCTCTCCTGGCTGCTTCCTGAAGGTCATGGACCTAATGTTTGCAGTTATTTCTTTGTAGCTCAACTAGGGCTTGACTTGGGATATTTAAACCTGAGTAATTAAAAAAAATATTAATTGAAAAATATTGAAAAACATTAGCTAATGTTTATGGAGCCCGTAAGCTGCTCCAGGCCCTGTTAAAAGTTTTCACCTCCCAAATCCGGGTCACTGCCTTTGAGGTAGACACTTCTAGGGGGCTCAATTTTTCAGATGAGGAATTTGAGGTTCAGAGAGGTTTCTGACTTGTCTTTTCCAGAACGGAAAAGAATCAGAGTGAAGGGATGGGGAAGAGAATGGTGCAGGTGGGGGAGGTCAGAGAAGGAGCCATTTGGGGGGCCCAGCTAAGACCTTCACTCCCACGCCTCTGATAGTTACAAACATGGATCCCTTGATTTGTTGGGTAAATAAAACAAATTCGCAATTTTCTCTTGGCCACTGTTAGCTAGAGATGATCCCTCCCAGAAAATCACAATTTTCCTCTCTGGGCGCTTGGAAAATAGTTATCAGCTTGTCAGTGCTGGTGAGAAATTTGGGAGGTACAAGCCAGCTGAGGTGGTTTCTGCTGCCAAAATCCTGCCTTTTTTACTGCTGTGGTCCTGAAAGGGTGTTAGAAGTACCTGGCCTCAAACTTTTGTTGCCATGACAACCTTTTTTGTGGGTTCTGTGACCAGTTTATTTTTTTAAAGTGAAGAGGAAAAAACACCCCAACAACCCCTTGAACAAAATCCTGCCTCTCACCTCTAAACATCGAGGATAAACTTCCTTCCCACCCTTCCTATGAAACTACAGGCAAAGCTCTCTTCCCTTCTTGGCGTTTTACATACACCCAAATGAAAACACCAACCAGCGAATCCTAACCTCTCTGTGAAAAGCAGCTGCTAACTGTTCCTTCCTCTCGAACGCCTGTTCGCCTGTTCGGTAATTTCTTTCTGTGCTCAGAAAAACCTCTCCCCACTTTGGGCAGCCACAGGGAAATCTAATAAGCCCTTTTTCTCACACTAAAAATCTACAGCATTCACAAAGAAAACTGCAGCCTGCACGAAACAGACACACTTTCACCAGACCCGGCACAAAGGAACCTTTTCTCCTTCCTCCAAGAAGGAGCATGGGCATCCTTCCTCACACAGAAAGGGAAGCGTGGCCTTGACACAGAATCACCCAGAGCCCTTCACACAGATTGGATTTCTCTTCTGGTTTAGATGCTAGGGAAGGTTGGGGTGGGGGCAGATATGGGCATTCTGGGGAATAGGGGCAGATGTGGGCATTCTGGGGAGTGGGGGTGGGGGCAACAGAGGAGAGGCCTGGAGGAGGGAAGAATGCAGGTCTGGGGGTAGGGGTGATGGTGAGGCAGGTGGGAGCTTGTTCCAGCCAGGGGGCACAGGTGACATTTGAGGGTGTTGGGCCCATGTGTTGGACTTCATTCTGCACCCATTTGAGCCTGAGTATATGAGTGGCTTGGGAAGAGTGGCCAGCAGAATCTCGGGGGTAGGGAGTTGTGAGGCTGCCTGGAAGGAGGTGGGATTAGAGAGACAAAAAGGGAGAGACCAGTCATAGGGCCAGGCAACAGGGTGGAGCCAAAAGATACATGTGGGACCCAGGCTGCACAGTGACTTTGGAGGAGAAGCATGTTTCCACTGGACTCTAAAACCACTCTTGTAGAACAGGTTGAAGTTCAAGGCCAGGTGCCACCTCTCACTAGCACTGTGGCTTTAAGACAGAGCCACCCTCATTTGCCCTGTAGATGGGAGCAGTGATATGAGGAGTCAGTGAACACCCTGGGCACATTCTGGCCTCAGGGCCTTTGCACAGGCCGTCCCTTCTGCCTGGAATGCTCTTTCCCCAGGCATGTCCAAGAACATTTTCCAAGTCTGTCCTTAGCTCTCTCCAGCCACATTTTCTGCTTAACTTTTATTCAAGCACTTCCTGTCATGGACCTCACCTCAGTGCCTCTGTTATTTTGTGTTTGTTAGCCAGCTCCATAAGGCGGGCATGGATCTTTCACTTGTATTGCCTGCTGCTGCCTCCCCATCCACAGAGTAGGTGCTCAGTGGATATTAGTGGAATGCACTTTGGTGGTGGTTATTATTGCTGCTTTTGGGATCTGGTTCTTTCCCCAGGCTGGGGTGGGGGCTGACAGGGTTCCTCTCCCCTTCTAGTGAGGTCCCCTCTACGCATCCCCACTCCTGTGGGAGTGAGCCTGGGAGAAGACCCCCGTTAGCCTCCTGTGGCTCTTGCCTCACCTTCTTTTTCTACAGAGAATCCCAGCTCTTCTATCTTGTCCCCTAAATTATCTGCGACATTTTCACTAGTATAAGGACCCGTGGGATGTCCTCAACCAGGAGGTTTCTAGTGCTTGGGAATATGTTGGTGTAATATTTGGATGTATTTCTTTGCTTTAAATTTTTTAAATTTCTGGCTCAGTACCTGTAGCTCAGTGGCTAGGGCACTAGCCACATATACCAGAGCTGGCGAGTTTGAACCCAGCCCAGGCTGGGAAATTAAAAAAAATTTTTTTGACTTCTTTTAAGGCAGGGTTTTTTTGTTTTGCTTTGTTTTGTTTTGTTTGAGACGGAGTCTCTGTCATCCTGGGTACAGTGCTGTGATGTCATAGCTCACAGCAACCTCAAATTGCCAAACAGCAATGACAATTACAACAAAAAACTAGCTGGGAGTTGTGGCAGTTGCCTGTAGTCCCAGCTACTGGGAGGCTGAGGCAAGAGAATCTCTTAAGCCCAAAAGTTTGAGGTTGCTGTGAGCTGTGATATGACAGCACTCTACAGAGGGCGACATAGTGAGGCTCTGTCTCAAAAAAAAATTTTTTTAAAAATTTCTTAGCTGGGCCTGCTGGTTTATACCTATAATCCTAACACCCTGGGAGGCCCATGGGGTGGATTGCTTGAGCTTAGGAGTTCAAGACCAGCCTGAGCAAAAGTGATACCCTCTTCACTAAAAAGAGAAAAACTAGCTGGGCATTGTGGCAGGTTCCTATAGTCCCAGGTCCTTGGGAGGCTGAGTCAAGAGGATCTCTTGAGCCCAAGAATTTGAGGTTGCTGTGAGTTATGACATCACAACACTGTACCCAGGGTGACAGAGTGAGACTATGTCTCAAACAAAACAAAGCAAAACAAAAAACCCTGTCTTAAAAAAAGTCAAAAAAATTTTTTTAAATATCTGTTTTTTAATTTCAATAGATTTAGGGGTACAAGTTGAATTCCATTTACATGTCAACATTGTATGCTAGAGGGGAGCATGATATTGTATTGCCAAACTTTATGCTGGGAATATCTGATAAGCAAAGATTGGGACTTTGGAAGGTATTACTCTAAGTCCTTGATAAGTGTTACTTCCTTTTACTCCATAACAGCCCCGTGAGGTGGGTGCCATAGTTATCCCTATTTTCCAGATGAGGAAACTGAGGCACAGAGAGGTAAATTGACTTGCCCAAGGTCACACAGCTGGGATGTATACCAGGCAGGAGGCTCTGGACCCCAGTTCACCCTGCAGTATTAGACTGCCTGCCCCCTTCATATTCCACTATGCCTCCCACACTCCCAGCCCCATTCATCAGGCTTCCTGAGTTCTTCCATCTGCCTCATGCAGAAGAGTTGTGAGCCCCAGGCTCACCTGTAGGCTCTGATGCCAGCGTGCCTAGTGGCTTTGGGTAAGTCACATTTTCTCTCTCTCTCTGGACTTTTCTTTCCTCATGTATAACATGAGGGTTTTATTTTATTTTTTGTCTGGATGATGGAGGTGGCTGATCATTGTTTTCTCAAAATCTGGGTTCCAGTCCTCGCATTACCACTTGCCTTCTATGTGCCCTTGGGTAGGGCTTTGCCCTCTCTGGGCCTCACTTTCCTTGGCAGGAGCCTGAGGATGACACCTGCCTCACCATGGCATTCTTGGGGTTAGATCAGATGACTCATGAAGCACCTCATAAATGGCACTTGCTGTAACCTGGCCCTCAGGTCAGAGGCTGCATATAGCTGGGCCTGGTCTCACCTGAGCTGTGTCCGTTTTGTTTGGCCCTGCAGTGTTTCCAGTGTCTTTGAGCAAGTTGCCAAGAGTTGAAAATGGAGGTGCTTCCCAGAAACATCTGGATTTATGGCTTTTCTTGAGAAGCTGTCAGATCTACCTGTACTGGGCCCAGGTTCCTATGGAAGGGTGGCTGCCCCTGCCCATAGCCCATGCCCTGTTCCACCTCCTCACTGTTTACATGAATTGTCATCCTTCTGGGCATGCAGGCCCCACAAGTCTGCATCTTCTGTGATGCCCCAAGTCTGGCTAGTTCTGCCTCCTGCATTCAGAGTCCAGCCCAGCCCAGCCTGACTATGGCCTACAGCCCCGGCACTCCCCTCCCTGACCCCTGCTCCTGCCTTTGGCCCAAAGATCTATTCTCCACCCAGCAGTCAGAGGGGCCCTGTCATATCTGAGCCAGGTAACCTCTATCCTCTGCTCAGAACCTAGGATACATTCTGCCTCACTCAGGGTCATAGCTGAAGGTCTTCTGATGCTTGCTGGGCCTGCTGTGACTTGCCCCACTGGCTCTCTGGCCATCCCTCTCTTCTCCACCCCCATAGTAACTCTGCTCCAGCCACACCAGTCCCCTTGCTGGGCCTAGTGCAGTCCCAGATGCTCCTGCCTTAGGATCCTTGCATTTGCTATTCCCTCTGTCTGTGACTCCTCCCCCAGAAAGCCATAAGATTCCCTGCTTTCTGGGGCAGCAGGTCACTGCCCAATATCCTCTTGTCAGTGAGGCCTCCTGGCCCTCCCCATTGAAATCTGCCACCTCATTGCCCCCTAGCATGTCTCTCCCACCAGTTTCCCCAGTGCTCTGTTGTCTCACCACTGCAGAGCACGGTTGCTTCTCTCTATTCTCCCTGTCCCCTGCTGGCTCTATGGGGACAGGCTGTGATCCATTTCACATAATGCTACCTCCCAGAGCCTGGGCAAGCTGGCCCTTCATAAGGGTTCAGTGTGCCAGCCTGTCTAGATTCTGGGATGGGGCATTGTGTGAGTAGATGGAGCCTTTAGGCAGGACTCGGTGAGTACTTGTTGCATGCATTTGGGGTTCTGGGAACTTCTTTGTGCAGAGAGAGGCCTGGGTGTGCTCTGTGCCTGTTATTCCCATGGACTTGACACATGTTCCTTCTTTCCTCCTCCCTCTCTTGCTTTGCTCCCAAGAAGAGGTGTTTAGTGGGACACCATGAAGAGCTGGAGGGGTTCATAGTCATCCCCATGTTTAAATTCTGGGGTGCTAACTCAGGCCCATCTTGGAGGTGTGCTATGACCTCTGGCCTCTGCGCTGCCTGCGGGATGGTGGTGCTTAAGTTCTTTTGTTCCCAATTCACAAAACAGGCTTGACACCAAGTGGGAATAAAGGAGTTTATTAGAGTGATGCTGCTGGTTACAGGCCAAGGGGAAATCAGCAGTGCTCGGGGGTCAAAGCCAGGACCTCCTTTGGGTGCAGAGCTACCAACCAGGGTCCTACAGGGCCAGGGAGGGAGGATGGGGGCAAGTGCTTCCTGCTCCAGGTGACCATTATCATTGCACAATGTGGAGCCACAAAGTACCAACTGTCCATGTTTGTTAAAACTTCAGGTTTTTAGCAGCCTAAATGCCTACTAAGCCAGGAATGGATCAACAAGTTGTGGTATACGTATACCATGGAATACTATCCAGCCACTAAAAATGATGGAGATTTCACTTCTTTTGTATTAACCTGGATGGAAGTGGAACACATTATTCTTGGCAAAGCATCACAAGAATAGAGAAACAAGAATACAAGAATCTTATGTACTCAGTTCTGAGGACAATTAATGACCTAGCACACGGTGGGGGGTGGAGGATGGGGAGAGCAGAAAAAGGGAAGGAGGGAGAGGGGGGTTCACCTTTTGGGGCGGAACACTATTATAAGAGTGTCTTTCTCTAACACAAGCAATCAATGTAACCTGGTTCTTTGTACCCTCAATGAATCCCTAGGCATAAAAAACCAAAACCAAAACAAACAAAAAAACTACAGGTTTTTATATGAAATCTCTTTTAACATTTGACAACTAATTCAATTTAAAGAAACCACACCTGATCTGCAGGCCGAACTCAAATACTTCTGAGGGGTAGGCAGACCCTTGTCCTGCCAGGCATTAGCTCCTAGGCTGGAGGTTTGCGGGTCCAGCTCCAGGGCCCGGGTGGAATGACTCACGGTCTTGAGAGAGTCTGATTGGCTAGTGTAGGTCTGGTGGCCCTGGCTGCTTTGTGCTGGGAGTGGGAGACATCGACCACAGAACCTGATCCTGTGGGTGGGCGGGCAAAACTTTGAGATGGGGCCTTGGACAGAGTTGGGCCTGGTATCCAGGACTCTAGGGCTCAATGCCAACCACAATGGGAGAAAAATCATCTCTCATAGAGTCTTGTCCGGGGTGGTGGCATGGCTGAATCAAGCAATGTTGTTGAGACTCTGTCTCTTCCTAGCATTTGGCTCTGCCTTCCTCTGGGTTAGCTTCGCCCTCAGGTGGGCTATCCCTGGGTGGTAGTCCCCAAGGACTTTGAACTTACTGCCTATCCTTAACTTTGGACAAAAAGAGAGATCTTCTTTGCTAAGGTGTACACACAAGTCCTAGAACTAGTTCTTAATGTATCAGCTTGGATTGTGTCCTCACCCATAGACCTGTCAATGGGGCCAGGGGGATGGATTGTATTGGAAGGCCAGGTCTTGGTCACATGCCCACCCTGGGAGATGAGGATAGCGCCATGTTTCTCTTCTAAAGCATGTAGAGGAGAGGGTGCATCAGTTAGCTATCATCACAGTAATGCTGTGTAACAACAACTGCAAAGCTTCAGTGGCATACAGTTGCAAATATTTATTGAGCCCCACTGACCCCAGTCGTGGGTCAGTGATTTCACTTGGGCCATGCTGGGCACCCTATATATAGAGTTTGCTGCCTGTTGTGTGGAGCAGTGGAGGCTGCTGGGTTGTATGTCTCTTGTCCTCCAACAGGCTAGCCTGGCCAGATTCTTTTTTTTTTTTTTTTTGAGACAGAGCCTCAAGCTATCCCCCTGGGTAGAGTGCCATGGCATCACAGCTCATAGCAACCGCCAACTCCTGGGCTCAAGCGAGTCTCCTGCCTCCGCCTCCCAAGTAGCTGGGACCACAGGCGCCCGCCACAACGCCTGGCCTCCTGGCCAGATTTTAAGGGTGTCAGAAATGTGGAAGCCAGAGCAAGTCAAAAGGTGCTCCCACTTTTAAAGCCTCTATTTACTGCACATTTGCCTATATGCCATTGGCCAAAGCAAGTCACACGACTGATT
>CAUYQV010077676.1:0-11702 GCA_963574575.1 Galagoides demidoff
TGAACGGCTTAAACAACAATAATAAATCCTTTGTCCTGGTACTATTAATCTAGAAGAAAGTGGTTGCATAGGTCCATGTTTAACTATTAAAAAAAAAAAAAGAATGTGGTAAAAGGTTACACAGAAAATAGAAAGAGCAAAGATATTTACTCTATTTGATGCCTTTAAAAAAAATGGGGGAGTATCTCACTTTGTCACCCAGATTATAGCTGGAGAACAGTGGCACAATCATTGCTCACTGGACTCATGGGATCCTCCTGCGTTGGTCTTCCCAAATGCTGGAATCATAGGCATGAGCTGGGTTTATCATTTGAAACTAAATTATTTATTGGCAGAATTTCCTACCAAGTTGATATAGATTATGTGTTATTTGATAAAAGTAGAACAATAAAGTTAATTGTCACCATGTAGTTATAGATTCAAAAATAGGACTATGTTCTAATTCCTAGGGTTGTAAAAAAAAAAAAAAAATAGGAGAACACACACTCACAAACCAACCCAAAAGATTTAGCAGCATTCTTGGTTTGTTTTTTCTTCCTTTTTCTTATCCGTTTTTTTTTTTTTCACTCTTCACTCTCTCTCTCTCTCTCCCTCTCTCCTTTGTCCTCTCTCTCTCTTTGTATTTGTATTTCTTTCTTACTTTCTTTTTTTTGGGGGGGTGGGGGACACAGTCTCACTCTGTTGCCCTGGGTGAGTGCCAAGGCATCATCTCTCATAGCAACCTCAAACTCTTGGTCTTGAGCAATCCTCTTGCCTCAGCCTCCTGGGTAGCTGGTACTACAGGCAAGTTCCAGTATACGTGGCTAGTTTTTTGATTTTTAGTAGAAATGGGGAGGGGTCCCACTCTTGCTCAGACTGGTTTCAAACCCCTGAGCTCAAGTGATTCACCCACCTTGGCCTCCCAGAGTGCTATGATTACAGGTGTGAGCTGTGAAACCCAGCTTCTGGTTTCTTAACAAGCAAAAACCAAAAAAATAAAAAGACAAAGTTAATTTTTTTTCTCTTCATTATTTGCCTTAAGCAAAAATCCTGAATTCTGGTTCATGATGGATAGGTTTAAAAACAAAAAGTAAACTTCTTTTTTTAACACTTGCTATAATAAAGCAAAACAAAACAAAAAGGCCCAATGAAGAAAAACTTTTGGAATCTTCACAGGGAAAAAAATAAAAACAACCCTGAATTCCTTCAGAGTAGAAGTAGAACAACAACAACAACAACAACAACAACAAAAAAAAAAAAAACAGAGAGAGAAGAAGGAGAGGGAGAGGGAGAGAGAGAGAGAGATCCTGAAGCTCATAGGGATGGATTTCTTTTGCCAAGAAACTGAAATGTTAAAGTTCGTTAGCAACCAGGGTGACTTAGCTCACAGTGATTGGTAAACGCATAGTTATAATTTGCATTCCAGTTATTTAATCTGAGATATTCTGAATCAAGTGGACGATACGGTGAGCAGAAGATCTCTTTCCCTAAGAAGTAAAAGGGAGAGAATCTTTGGAGAACAGCCTCACTGAACTGGTAGGTTAGCTTCTTCTGGATTTTAATGATTTCTCCAGTTCTTCCATAATTCCTAAGTGCCCTGGCCATTTTCTGATAAGTTATGGTCTTCTGGTTGCCTTTTCTTTCTCCCCAAAGGTTGGCAAGTTTTTTGATACAAACTGAAACATGCCTTGAGCTAATTTTTTTAATCCAAGCACTCAGGAAGAAGCCCCAGGTGGGTACATCTCCTGAGCTTAGGAGATGTGTCCAGTCTGAGCAAGAGCAAGACACTGTCTGTATTGAAAATAGAAAAACTAACTCTGTCACCCAGAATAGAGTGTAATGGCATCATCATAGCTCACTGCAACCTCGAACTTCTGGGTTCAAGCAATCCTCCTGCCTCAGCCTGCCAAGTGGCTGGGACTCTACAGACACACACTACTGCACCCAGCTACATTTTTCTGTTTTTAGCAAGACAGGTACTCTTGCTCAGCCTGGTCTTGAACTCCTGACACCAAGCTATATCCTCCCTTATTCTAATGGCTGTGTAACAGGTATACATAGTGTTTGGGTACATGTGTAAATTTAAGATATTTATATAATTTGTTAAGATCAGTCATATAGTTGGAATCTTTATATGGATAACCAGATGTGGAAGAATGAAACTATGCCCCTATCTCTCACCATACACAAAAATAAAATCAAAACAGATCGAAGATGAGAAAGTGAGAAACCACAAGGACAAAGCCTTGGAGAAACACTCTTGGACATTGCTCTGGATAAAAAGTAAAACTTCAAAGGCACAGGCAACTAAAATGAAAGAGGATAAACTAACTTGATTGTATCAAGCTGAAATGCAGCTGCACAGCTAAGAATACAACTCATTTTTTTGTAGTGATAAATTCTCTCATTTTTTTCCTGACAAATTCCTTAATAACACATTTATATTAAATGGTAGCTGAGGTGAATTCCGGATTGGGTTCTGAGTGGCTATTTTTCTCCTTGTGTACTGTGAATATGTCGCCTTCTCATCTCCAGGGCTTCCCCTGAAAATCAGCTCATACGCTTATTGGCATCCTTAGGGGATGAATTGCTTTCCTCTGGTGAAACTGAGATTTTTCCTCATCTTTGACATTCTACATTTTTCTGTCATGTTTCTAATTGTAAGTCTTTTTTACATTTGTTCTACTGGATTTTGTTGAGCTTACTGCATGGGTAGGTTGGTGTTTTTCATTGAGTTGGTGAAGTTTTCAGCATTATTTTTGTGAATGACTTTTCTGCTCCCTTTCTCCTTTCCCCTTTCCTGATACTCCCATCAAGTTTATGTTGGTATGCTTAATAGTGTCCCACTTTTCTCTACAGTTCTATTCTTTTTTCTCTTCTTTTGTCTCTGTGTTGTTTAAATTGCATAAGCTCTATTGACCTACATTTACGCTTGGCAATTTTTGCTTCAACTTTTCACAGATTTTCTTGAATAAATATTTATTAAAATGATATATGCTCTTAAGAACATTTTCAACTCTTTTTCTAAAATGACTATCAGAGCTGTCATTGTCTTACCCTTGATATCCTGAATGACATCAAAATGTCTTCCTTTAATATTTACTTTAATATCAGATAAAGAAAGAAGTAATTGGGTCCAGATCAGATGAATAGGGAGGGCATTCCAAGACAGTTAACACCATTTTTACTGGTGATAGTAGTAGATCCACAGAGCTGTTCATGTTTTCATGCTAGCAGTAGATTGTATGTGTTTATGTTTGCCTGAATTTAAACTCAGTGTGATGAATTTGGAAAAGTATCTTGGCTTCCCAGAAGCAGAACCCTCAGCTTTATTTTTATTTTTATGTATTCAAGTGTATTAATGTCGTTTCTTGTCTCCAGTGCTCTTTCTTAGAAAGAAAGTCCTTAATCATTCTAATAGTAATACTAAATACTTTAGTATTTATAGTAATAATAAATACTTCATACAGTTGACTTTTACATAGACTTTGATTAGTGTAAATCATTGATTTATTTGGAAAATATCTATCTGTCTCTATATATGTATACATATATACACGTGGAGTCATATATATATATATATCTCAGATGTTTTTGTCTCACTCTGCTGCTGCTCAGGCTAAAGTGTCCTGGTATTGTCATAGCTCACAGCAACCTCAAACTCTTGTGTTTAACTATCCTCCTACCTCGGCCTAATGAGTAGCTGGGACTACAAGTACCTGCCATGACACCCAGCTAATTTTTTCTGTTTTTAGTAGAAATGGGATCTTGATCTTGCTCAGACTGGTCTCCAGCTCCAAAGGTCAAGTGACCCTCCACCCTGGCCTCCCAGAGTGCTAGGATTATATGTGTGAGCCATCACACCAAGTCTGGAAATATTTTTTTAATCTCGATACACATCTAATCTAATTGAAATTTTTCTAGATTATCCATGTATCATTTGTTGAATACTACGTATTTCCCTCTCTAACGCAAAATGTCAGATTAATTACATATTAAAATTAAATATGGTTGTCCAACTAGGCTTTGTATTTGCTTTCACTAGTTTTCCTATTTTACCATGAATCCACATAATTTGTAATTACATATTAGGTCAATATAATATATTTGTCTCTTGGATAGAGCTATTTTTCTCTAAACATTTTTTCATTACCCTTCTGAACTTCATAATTATGTTATCTGCTAAAAGGGGCCACAATAAAGACAATGTCCTTAGCTATGGAACTGAGACTTTATCCATGTGACTCCAAAGTCCTCACTTGACATTACTAATACTGTTCTTTAATTATTTTTTAATTTTCTTATTTTTATCTTTTTGGTAAAAATGAAATATTTTTCTTTATTTAGGATGCATGAAAGATGTTCCTAATTAATATACAATTTATTTTTTGTGTGTTTCTTTGCAATGAAGATTGGAATGTTTTATTATTAATAATATACTGTTATTATCACAATAGTGGATTTTGGAAAGCCTAACCAACAGTCATAAGTAAAACTAATTTGTTACTGATGTGTCATTATCACCACTGCCAAGGCCACAAATTTGACTTCTCTAGCAAAGGCAAATGCTTTTGGAATATGGAATGACAAGTGTCAGAAAGGTCACTTGTGTCTATTCAAAGTTTAAACTGCAGCCCTTAAAATATAATCTGGATTTTTATGATGGCTTTTTTGCTATTCTTCCTGTCCTTTTCATAGTCTTTCATTAGCTCAGCCCCAGAGGTGATTCATACTGATTAAAAATTATAATACTTCATTTTCATAATAGAGGCTCATTTCAATTCTTTAACTAGAGAGTTTAAATTAACAGCAAAATTCTCAGTGAAAAGCATGTCATCAAAGAAGAATGCTTAACAAATCGGAGCTGACAGTCAAACCACAAACAAAGAGATTTCTAAGAGGCTCATACTCTGACCACAGATTCGTATGCTTTGAAATTCAATTATCTATTTTCTGGAAATAATGTCTTCAGATTTCTTCCTGTTCTGAAGACCTTGGCTTGTACACTTTTTGATTTACTAATGAGAAGACAACTATTGTCGTGCATTGCTGCTTAAATGATTGGGAATGTTGCCGGGTTTGTATGGCAAATTGAGAATGATTGATAATCCATGCAAATGCCAGCTTAACTCAGCTGTGGGTCCCCAAATCACAAAAAAATCTGTCACATTCAGATCCGAGTCATTATTGACTCATGAAAACCAAATTTGTCTGACTATAAGGAGACCCATCCTCGTTAATTCCAATATGGAACACTGAATTTTCCGGAATTTGAAGCCAGTATATTGGGTCATCATCTGAAACTGCACATCCATACAGCTGCCTTGCTTCCTCCGATGTCCCAGACCCCACTGTACCTAGAAAAGCCCTGCATACAGACATTCTTAATGGTTTTCTTTCCTTGAAAGGCAGACTTGGTCATGTTGTTTTGAAAGTTTGCATAGTGTTGTGTTAAGACATTTGAGGTCTGACGATTAAGTTTCTGAACTTGCTACTGTGCACTTACACGGGCAGCACTGTACACGTAGCTCTATAAGGTGTCACAACCTTGGCATAGCAGTGTTTTGTGGCTGTGCTCCTGCGGTGTGTCTTGCTGAGTGGCATTCATCATTGTTCTTGCATGTTTTTGTGTGCAGTCTCAAGAATCATGCAGCTTGAGTTAGTGCAATGAACAAACTTTGATTTCTTTTTAAGCTTGGCAAGAATGAAAATGAAATTAGGGTCATGTTAGTCTAAGTTGATGGAGATAATGCCATAAAGAAAATGGCAGCATACAAATGGATTAAATGTTTTTCTGAGGGAAGAGAAAGCATCTCTGATCAAGAGAGGTCAAGGCAGCTGGTAGCAAGCAGAACTAATAAAAACACTGTGCAAATTCATCAAATTGTATGTTAAAATCATTGGCTGACTGTGCTAAGTATAGCAGATCAAGTAAACATCAAGAGGAAAACAGGAAAATCTTAACTGAAAATCTTGGTATGCGAAAAGTGTATGCAAATATGGTCCCAAAGGAGCTCATTGAGGAACGAAAGTGAAGAAGAGTTGAAGCTTGCCAAGATCTATTGGAGACCCAGGACAATTTTGGGCCATGTTGTCGCTTGGAATGAAACATGGGTGCACCGATGCAACCCTGAAACAAAGTGCAAAAGGGCACAGTAGAAGTCAGTCAATTCGCCATGACCCAAAAGTTCCCCTCTGTCCAAATCAAGCATCAAAATACTAACATTTTTTAATGTCAGAGGAATTATTTATTATGAATTGTACCAATTGGATAAAGTTAACCAAGTTTACTCCTTGGAGCACCAAAAGGACTACATGAAAAAATTAGATGAAAACAACCTGAACTTTTTGCCAACAATTCATGGTTCTTGCGTTGTGACAGTGCATCAGCTCACACCCACTGTCTGCAAGGGAATTTTTGCCAGTAAACAAATAAACTGAATTGGAACACCCTTCCTACTCGCCTGATCTGGCCTCCATGACTTTTTTCTTTACCTGAAGATAAAGGAAATATTGAAAGGAAGACATTTTGAGGACATTCAAAACATCAAGTGTAATACAGTGACAGCTCTGATGGCCATTCTAGAAAAAGACTTCCAAAATGGCTTTGAAAAGTGGACAGACACTGATGTGAGTGCATAGCTTTCTAAGAGGAGTACTGCAACGGAGACCACAGCAATATTCAGCAATGAGGTATGTAGCACTTTTTCTAGAAGGAGTTCACAAACTTTACTGTCAGACCTCATAAGTTCCTGTGCTAGATTGCTTGCACAATGTTGGTTCTGCTGTTGGACAGTGAACAATTCAGATATATTCTCAAAGGATAATTTCCCCAATGCAAAATTAAAATAGTTTTATCCCCTTATAATAGGATTTTGTGAACATTAAATGAGTCATTACAGCTAAAGGTGCTTAGATGCTTAGAACTGTGACTGACTCACATTAGGTTATTAATGAACACACATACATGGTGGATTAAAGATTTATACTCAGATTATTTGATGATCCTTTGACAACTAAGTGGAGCCTAATTTCACTACACTTCAGTGTGGTCAGATTTAGTGATTTATTTCTAATAAATATAATTGCAAAATTATAATTATAATTAAACTCTGATTTAAGAGACAGGGTCCTAAGAAGACATTGTAACTTTCATCTCTGTCTTTTAGGTCACCTACTCAGTGGGATGCCAGCTGCTGTGTTACGGGGAGTCTCAAGAAGCCCTATAGATCTACTGAAATGGCAAGGAACGAAAGCTTCCTTTCAACACCCAACAATAAACTGAGGACTTCTGCTTATAGTAAGATGGGAGTGAGTCAAGCACACAGCCAGCCAAGCTGCCCTTGAACTCCTGCTTGACGTAAAATGCTAGGAAATGCAAGTCTAAGTTTCAGGGATAATCTGTTATGCAGCAGTAGATAACTAATCCAATGACTCACTTTTTTTTGAGGGGGGGTTGTTAATGTTTCCCAATTAGGCCTAGAGCTTCCTCAGTAGGCACTTGGTTATTTTATGCCTAACTGCAGATGGACATCTTTAAAATTAAAACAAAGCATTTCTCTTATTCCAAGTGATGCCATATACTGTTGTCCAATTTGCTAGGTTAATCCTATATGCATTGGCCCCACCTTATTCAGATTTCTTCATTAATTTTTTTCCAAACATGCTATTTCCAAAATATGTTTACTTATTACAAAATTTGGGGGATTTATTTGTTTGTTTGTTTGTTACCCTGTTGCCCTGGGTAGGGTGCTGAGGTATCATAGCTCACAGCAACCTCAAATTTCAGAGGTGAGGTGATCCTCTTGCCTCAGCCTCCTGAGTAGCTCGGACTATAGGCTTCTGCCATGACGCTCTGCTAGTTTTTTCCATTTTTAGTAGAGATGAGGACTTTATCTTGCTCAGGCTGGTCTTGAACTCCTGATCCCAAGTAATCCATCCTCCTCTGCCTCCCACAGTCTTATAGGCATGATCATGCCAGGCTACTTGTTACAAAATTTACCAAATATGAAAATTTTCTAAACACAGTGCTACCCACCTGTACCTGTTTACCTCTCTGTTCATAATGTTACTGACCTCCCTCACCTTATGTTCAGCATGTCTTCTCAGCCAAAGGATTCTTTTGACTGTATTCTATTTCTTCTCCAGCCAAGGATTCATTGATCAGACTGCCAATAATATGTGTCATTCTGTAATAATGTATCTGCTCCCTAATAAATACAAAACCAATCTGATTTTCATATGGCTCTTAAAGCTTCAATACTTACTTAAAAGAACTTTAGTCAAAGTCACAAGAGACAAGAGGCAATATGCTTTTCGAGTATTGTAATTTATGAGACGATCTGCACCTGGAGGGTCACCTTTGTACTTTTCTTGGCCTTCAATACCTAAAATAAAATTTTGTCATTGCTCTAGTATCCACAAGTCCCCAGTTGGGTCCCAAGATCATGTCTAAAGCTATGATGTTTCAGGTTAGCAGCACAGAAGCCTGAAATGGCTCTTCCCGCCATCTTTAAATAGTTTTTCCTGGCATTTTATCTGGCCAACAATGTACGGAAGACAATCTGACCACAAAATCTGTCACTTCCCTTATAATTGAAGATTTTGAACATGGTATTATAACTGGTGGGGCTTCAACATGCCCATGGGTTAGTGAGCATTTGTTCTCTGATCTAAGCTTATTAGAACAGAATTGTTCTTTGTTCATAAAATCCAGATGCTGCAGGACTCCTTCCTCTCATCCCTGCCTTGTGTGCCCCTGCCGCTGGACTCCGCAGTGTCGAGGAGCTATCCACACTCACCCTCTCTTCCTTACTCGTGCATTATGCCCTCTCCCTCCCAAGTGCCTTCTTGCGACACATGCTCTCCCTCTGGAAGTCTGTCCCCTCCCCAGCCTCCCTTGCTGCCCTATTTACCCAACATTTTGTATTTTATATTTTAATTTCAAGCATCAAAGAAGCTCTCCTTGAGTCTCTAAGCCGGGTAAGTTACCATTGCTATGTTCTCTCATAGCACTCCATACTTCTTTTTATATCTTATTTTATAGTTATAATAAAAATAATAATTCATGCTGAAAAAAATATTTCTGAATGCATTTTGGCCCTATAAACTATTCATGAGGAGAGGGATTTCAAATATCTTATTTCAAATGGTTTTCAAGCATCTAATGTATAAAGGCGGTCATGGGAAGAACTCAATAACTGTTTGTTGAATTAGTAAATGCATGAATTTCTTCATAGAACCTTCAAAGAAACTTTTGTTTAAGAGAATGTATTTTCTTAAATACAAGACGGAAGAAATAATTTCAAAGAACCTTTCCCATACACTATATCTGTTTCCTCTGTTATATGATTGATTGGATTACAAGTAAAGATAATTATAGAAGGAATAATGTTTACCTGAAAGTTCTACATGGGTCAATAAGTGCTCAAAATTACTCTTAGAGGAAGAGATGAAGGGTGTATTGAGGACTCCTGATGTTTTAGGAAGAAACGCTAGCAAGATTAAAAGTACGCCCATCCTTTCCTCTGCACATTCCTCATGAAGCAGACCTCTTAACAGCCAGCTGGCTTAACCACATGCTCTAAGAAGCTTTATAAGGAAAGGGCGAGATTTCTTACTTTTTTTGTTTTATATATTCTTGGAATGATTTCTTTGAATTACTTTTAGGGACCCAGACATTAAACCATTTTATGTAGGATAATAGGCTATTAATGCAGCAATATTGAGAGGGATATTTTAACATCAGCTTGAGACTGGTCAACCCATCTTATTTTACGTAAGATGAAAAATACTGGAAGTCATTATCATGGTAGGGTAGTATCAGCAATGCAAACACTGGAAAAGAATTGTCTGAGGATTTTTTTTTTACAACAATTGACCAAAATCTGGCAATAATTTGAGTAATATATATTCAAGAAAAAATAACAGAACTTCAGCAAGAACAATGAGGTTGATGGCAATTAAACTTGCCATAACTCACATTCCACTCATCAACTCTGCAGTCGCTTTGACAGCCAGCAGCTTCACAACCATGGTGTCTGTGAGCATCAGAAGCCTGCCAGCAAATAGAAGGCGAAGATGACCTTGGAGCGCTCTAAAACCCTATTCCTATAATTACCACAATTTAGGCTGTCTAGTGCTGCCCTTAACAAAATCCCATTTGCAGGGCTTGTCTTTATTTGACCTGACTGAAAGTGTGTCCCCCTGTGAGGTTCTTTCTCCTGGATGCTTATTGAAAATAATATACAATAATTATTCAACATTGCAATTGCCTGGGGAGGCCATAAAAATAGGAACCAAAAAAGAGACTGCTAAAAAATTAAAAGAAAAAAATGATCTGGGAAACAAGATGTCCAACAGAGACTTTTCAAAGTCCAGATATAGTCAAAACATGTGTAGATCATGATGTATGTCCTCAAAAAAATACAAGAACATCCTCCTGTCTCACCTAGAGAAAGCATTAAGACCATGGAGCAGGGAGTGAAGGCTGAGGGGGAGCTGTGGGTTTCTGGTGCCCCAACTCACACACAGACCTCCTCACGAAGGGTGGAAGACTTTTCCATTAAAATAATTTAAGAAAATCTCCATCCAATCATTATCTGACTAGTAACCTAAGCTGAAATTTCAGTGATTCAGCATGACCAAGAATAGAGACTTCACAGAACTTGTTAGAGAACGTTAATAAGCAAAAGCAAATAGCAACAATGAAAATAAAACGCAGCACTAACAAATGCCCTCAAGAGAAAGAAAATCTGACTAGAGATATCACATTATATTATTTAAAGTGTTCAGCTTTAATAAAATGAATTGAGTACATACAAAGAAACAGGTATGTATGGTCCAAACAGGATGCACACACTCCCTATATGAGGGAAATTGTCCTTGAGAAGTGAGATATTGTACTTACTAAACAATTAATTTAAATGAGCTATTTATAAACATGTCCAAAGAATGGAAAAATCCTTATATAAAGAATTAATGAAAGCTATGGCAACAATGACATAACAAACAGATAATATCAAATCAATAAATATATATTAGAAAATAAAATAATGGAGATAATAAAGCTGAATGACAAAAAGAAAAACTGTTTAATAAAGATGAACAGAAGCTCAGAGCCTCATGGAACACCAGTAAGTGTAGTATCATACACATAATGTGAATTGAAAAAAGAAGAAGAAAGAGAGAAATGGGCAGAAAGAATATTTGGAAAAAATAATGTTTATGAATTTCTTTTTTTAATTAATTGATAGCTGTATACATTAATGCAAACATGGAGTACATTGTACTGTTTTCATATACAATTTGAAATACTTTCATCAAGCTGCTTAACATAAATTTCATGTCATGGAACTGGAAAATGTGCTTCTTAGCAAAGTATCTCAGGACTGGAAGAAAAAGTATCCAATGTACACAGCCCTTTTATGAAACTAATCTATAGCTCTCAAACAAAAGATACAACTTAATTCTAGCCCAAGAATATGGGGAGGGGGTGGGTAAGGCGAGGGGAGAAGGGCGGATGGGTGGTGGGAGGGTGACCGGAAAGATCACCTATATATCTGTCTAACAAGGGTACAAGTGAACTTTTCTAGAACTAGAATATAAATATTTTGATACAATGTTTATGAATTTCAAAATAGATAAATTAAAAGAGATGCAGATAGATGGTAATAGACAAGATATAAATATAGAGATAGATCTATATTGTCACATTCTTGCAC
>CAUYQV010077678.1:0-22306 GCA_963574575.1 Galagoides demidoff
GCGCCTGTGGTCCCAGCTACTTGGGAGGCGGAGGCAGGAGACTTGCTTGAGCCCAGGAGTTGGAGGTTGCTATGAGCTGTGATGCCATGGCACTCTACCCAGAGGGATAGCTTGAGGCTCCGTCTCAAAAAAAAAAAAAAAAGAAAAGAAAAGAAAAGGGGGCCAAGCTTAGTTATAAAAAAGACAGTAGAGGGGCGGCTTCTGTGGCTCAGTGAGTAGGGCGCCAGCCCCATATACCGAGGGTGGGGGTTCAAACCTGGCCCCAGCCAAACTGCAACAAAAAAATAGCCGGGCATTGTGGCAGGTGCCTGTGGTCCCAGCTACTTGGGAGGCTAAGGCAAGAGAATTGCCTAAACCCAGGAGCTGGAGGTTGTTGTGAGCTGTGACATCACAGCACTCTACCAAGGGCAATAAAGTGAGACTCTGTCTCTAAAAAAAAAAAAAAAAAAGTAGAGAATTCACAGAAGTTTACTTTCCTAGTTTGATATTGGTCACCTGGCAGTTCAGACCTTCTAAGCCACCATTTGTATGTGGAGACCCCAGCCTGCCTTCCCCATCCCCTAGAGCAGGCCCATTTCCTCCTTCCATATCCTTTTCTATGCATTTACTCCTTGCCCCCACACTGTGTTTATATGCATGTGTAATTCAGGATTGTCCTGAATTTATCATGTTGCTTCTTTGGTTTACTTAGCCATGTCTCAGAGTTTTGTCTTTTGCCATGTTGCACATTTCATCTATTTTTTTCCTTTCATAACGGATCTTTCTATCTCAAAATATTTAAGTGACAGTGATTGAACAAGGTGCACAATCTGATAACCTGAATCTAACAAACGTACATACACATTGTGTAGTGACCACATAGCCACTTCATTCCTTTTCATTGCTATGTTGTGACATTTCATAAAGCCATGGTATCCTAGTTTCTACACCCCCTCATTGGTGCAGTGAAGGTCCATGAGCGCCACTGTGTTTCTCATGTGTATTTTCTGGGACAACCAGCTACTCTGAGCTAGGCTGATGCCACTGTACTCTGGCTTGGGCAATAGAATGAGACTTTGTCTCCAAAATAAATACACTGTCCTAATTCTTGCCCCCCCCCCTTTTTCTTGAGACAGAGTCTCATTCTCACCCTGGGTAGAGTGCCATGCATAGCTCACAACAACCTCAAACTCCTGGGCTTAAGCAGTTCTTTTGCCTCAGACTCCTGAGTAGCTAGGACTACAGGCCTGCACCACCACACCCAGCTAGTTTTTCTGCTTTTAGTAGAGATGAGGTCTCACACTTCCTGAGGCTGGCCTCCAACTCCTCAGCTCAAGTATTTTGCCTACCTCAGCCTCCCAGAGTGCTAGTAGCTAGTGTTACAGGCATGAACCACCACAATTGCCTTTTTTTTTTGAGACCAAGTCTTACTGTTTTGTAACTGGTAGTCCTGGCTACTTTGGGAGGCTGAGGCAAGAAAATTGCTTGACCCCAAGAGTTTGAGGTTGTGAGCTATGATGTCACTCTACTGAGGTGACCAGGTAAGACTCTGTCTCAAAAGAAAAATCCCAGCCTGGATCTCATCCCTGAGACTCTCCAATGGCTCTGCTGTGTAGCCAGACCATTGTGGTCTACCAGCCTCAGCCATCCTCATGTGCTGCCAGCTTGGGATCTCTGATTTAGGTACTAAGAATACTGAAGGAGATCAGGAAGAGGGAGCTCAAGTATACCAGGGTGGACAAGGGGCAGAGACTGAGATACTAGATACTGATGCTTCAGGTTCAGACCAGGCTGCTGCTGTGTTGAAAACATGCTTTGTATCATAAACCAGCTTGTATTTTAAAAGTCTGGCTCTGGAGGAGCTGGTCACTCTCTCAGTATCTTTGTTCCCTCACCTAGATGCCAGTTAGTGTCTGGTCCTAGCTCAGTGCTCATTTGAGGCATGAAACAAGGACTTTTTCAGGACGTTGAGTCTGTTCCTTTGACTTAACTTGGATGAGTCTCAAAGCCCATCTGCCTCGGGTCCAAGATTCATCCTCTGCACCACTCTGGGATTCTAGAGGGTCTTTTCTTGATTTTAGACCCTCGCCGGCTCATGTGGGAAGTTTGCTCCCTTTGAAATTAAAGAGCACATGGTTCTTGCTCCTCGGTTTCGGACCACCTTCAATCAAGACCTCTGTGATCGGCTAGACCAGCTCCTCCAGCTGCAGAGTGGAGAATTCTCCTTTCTGAAAGAACTGAAAGGCCGGCAGCCCCTCAGGTCCGGACCCACCAGAATTTCCAACCTGAACACAGACATTTTTAACAGGTTAGAGCCCAAGGAGACTGTCCTTTGCCCATTGGTAATAAACAGAGCCCCAAGAAACCTGGGACAGGAGTTCTGGCTCTGGCTCAGCCCTGCTGCTGACTTACTGTGGCCCTTGGGCCAGTCATTCCCTCCCAGTCCTTAGACCTCTGGCCTCTTTCCACCCAGCCTTCCTTTTAGCCCCAGAAACACTTCCCAAGAAGGATCTTATTTCTGTGGTGGTCTCCCATTAAGGGGCATCCCCCTGCCTTTTTCTTTCTGATCTGTGTATTCCACACAGCCCCCTTATTAGAAATGCTATGGGGCAGCAACTTGACACCCCTCCTCCTTGTTTTCCCTCTATACTACACCCTCCTCTGTCTAGCCCCTGAATTTGCTCCTGACCTTTCTTTGGTAACAGTGATGCTGCTGCCTAACAGTTGCCCATCTTTTCAGAATTGTTATGCCTAACTTATCAGGGAGACCCCAGATGGCATGTGAGTGAGTTTCAAAAGAGGCACATCCCTAAGTACAGTGTTTTTACTTCCCAGTGATGTTGTGATTGTGGAAAGCGGGAAGGTTGACGGTATTCCAGAACGCAAGAAGTTTGGCAGGATGAAGCTACTGCAGTTTTGTGAGAATCACCGACCAGCATACTGGGGGACATGGAATAAGCAGACAATGATCATCCGTCCACGGGATCCCTGGGCCCAAGACAGGGTAAGCAGGTCACAGGTATGGCTGTGTACCTCCCTGGTCCCTCCTGTACTGCCTTGTTGGAACTGCTCTCTTGAACCCTACAAGTCTACTAGCTTCTCTGCTTTGCCCTCTTCTTCCTACCCTGAAGGTGATCGTGATGCCTTCTGTTTCTTTTCTCAGAAGCTCCTGGACTATGAGGTGGACAGCGATGAGGAGTGGGAGGAGGAAGAGCCTGGAGAATCCCTATCCCACAGCGAAGGGGTAATGACAGGCCTGCGGCAGTGTCAGCTTCTAGCCCAGACTGAGTCTCAAAGGTGCCTGGTGTCTGACCCGCAGCATGGCTTGAAAATTCAAACCCACATTTTACATCTGGATTTCCATCTCCTCTTGGGAAGCCTCATTTGAGGCACTCATGTGCCTGGCAGCTGTGGGTTGGTGCTTAGCTTCATCTGTACCCTGTTCACCATGGCCCATAATACCCTTTTTTCCCTCACCTCCAGCCTGATGTCTCTCCTCTAGCCTGCTGTGACTTAATACGGTTTGTGCTGACTCTCATAGTATCTGTAGGAATGGCCCTTGACATGGCAAATGTTGACAGATTTCCCCCCTTTTTTGGAGACAGTGTCTCCTTTGACTCCTAGGCTGAAGTACAGTGATATGATCATAGCTCACTGCAGCATTGAACTCTTAGGCTCAAGTGATACTCCTGCCTAAGCTTCCCAAGTAGCTAGGACTACAGGTGTGCACCACCATACTCAGCTAATTTTTAAAAATTTTTTGTAGATCCTGGGCATAGTGGCTCATTCTGTAATCCTAGCCCTTTGGGGGGCCCAGGTCGGAGGCTCCCTTGAGCTCAGGAGTTCAAGACTAGCCTGAGCTCATCTAAATGTCAAACATTAGAAAAACAAACAGCAAGACCCTATCTCTACTAAAAATAGAAAAATTAGCTGGGCATTATGTCAAACGTCTATAGCCTCAGCTACTCTGGAGGCTGAGGCAGGAGGATTACCTAAGCCCAGGAGTTGGAGAGTTATGTGAGCTATGAGACCATGGCACTCTACCCTGGGTGACAGAGTGAGACTCTTCTCAGAAGAACAGAAAAAAAAAAAGACCAGGCGCAGTGGCTCATGCCTATAATCCTAGAACTCTGGGAGGCTGAGGCAGATGGATTGCTTGAGCTTAGGAGTTCCACACCAGCCTAAGCAAAAGCGAGACCTCATCTCTACTAAAAATAGAAAAATTAGTTGGGCATTGTGGCAGGCATCTATAGTACCAGCTAGTTGGGAGGCTGAGGCAAGAGGATCGCCTGAGCCCAGGAGTTTGAGGTTGCTGTGAGCTATGCTGCCATGGCACTCTACCCAGGGCAACACAATGAGATTCTGTCTCAAAAAAAAAAAATTTTATTTTATTTTATTTTTTTTAGGGATAGGGTCTCTTGCTGTGTTGCCCAGGCTAGTCTTGAACTCCTGGGGTTCATGTGATCCTCCCTCCTTGGCCTCCTGAGTAGCTGGGACTTCAGGAGCTATCACTATACCTGGTAATTAGAAAAAAAAAATAATGGAGTTTCACTGGTCTTAAACTCTTGGCCTCCAGTGATCCTCCTGCCAAAGTGCTGAGATTATAAGAATGAGCCACTGTACCCAATCCTGGTTTACATTTTCATAGGCTCATACTCTGTTTTCCCATATGATGAACTTAACCTTTTTTTCTTTTTGAGGATGATGATGATGAAGTGGGTGATGATGAAGATGAGGATGATGGTTTTTTTGTGCCCCATGGGTACCTGTCTGAGGATGAAGGTGTGATGGAGGTGAGGGAGGGAAGGAGCAGTGACAGTGGTTCCCTACCTGCCTAGGGCAACTCAGCATGTGCTCTGCTCCTCATTTCAGCCACAGAGGGGATTCTCATGGGTTGGTTTGCAGAAGTGGCTGAACCTTCACTTGGTTTTGTCTGGGAGGGGATGGATCTTGTGGAGATGAGAGGAAATTCCAAGTGAGGAGAGCTATAGGAATAGAAACCCTAGTATTGGAGAGAAGCTGTGGTCTATGAGTTAGAAGGATTGAAACCTTTTTAGCTGAAATACAGTTAACCTGCACCATGACACACACACATCTTAAGTATTCTGTTTTGTGACGTTCAACAATTTCATGGATTTGTTCAACCACTACCCAATATACAGTGTAGTACTTCCCTGTCTCTCCAAAAGACTCCCCTATGTCCTTGCAGGAGGCCCTGCCTACCACCACTTTCTGAATTCTGTAAGACTATGGAACTTTTGAGGAATCCGTATTTAGGGCTCTGAAGTCCTGTCAGAGTACAGCATTTGAAGGGGGAAATTGAGTAAGAGGTCTAGTGGGCTTGAGGTTGGAGGGCATATACTCCTTAATTGTCTCAGACCAGGGAAGTCCACGGGGGTCTCATTGCACCCTCAAAAGTATCTCTCAGAGGGTGGTCTCGGGCTATGGGGGCAGCTCTGTGATCCCACATTGACCAGGAAATTCAGATTCATGGTAAGAAAGGTGGTCTTTAAAATAACTGACTCGCCAAAGAAGTGAAGTGTGAGTCATTGTTAAATGGAGAAATGCTCTCTGCCTGCATCCTCATGTCCATGGGGCTGTGGGGGAAACAACTTGGTGGTCACCTCCGCAAGTAACTTTGCATCCCCATCTTGCCCTCTGGGTACTGGGACATGGGAGAGCCCCCCCAGAGTGGAAGGGCTGAGATCCCAGAGAACCTTCTGCATCCTGACCTCCCAGGAGTGTACTGACCGGGAGAACCACAAAGTTCGACAGAAGCTAAAGGCCCAGGAGTGGGATGAGTTCTTGGCCAAGGGGAAGCGGTTCCGTGTGCTCCAACCAGTGAAGATTGGCTGTGTGTGGGCTGCAGATGGGGACTGTGTGGGTGCTGACCTGAAGGTGCTACAGCAGTTCACAGCCTGCCTCCTGGATCCAGTACCTGCTGAAGAGGAGCAGACCCCCACGGCCTCCAGGAAGGAGAAGAGGGACCAGCAGAGTAAGTGAGGGGTTGTGTCTTGGAGGGAAACATGGGAGGGAATTAGCTGTGGGAATTTGCTTCCTGTCACTTCTGGAGCAACTATGTGGGTACCGCCCCCCTTACCCTATTGGCCCTCAGTGAGAGTGGAGGTATGTGCATTCTTCCCCTCTTAGCCCTGTCTGTACACATGTCTCTGCATCTCATGCTCATGTCCCCCTCCCACTAGTCCTGGCCCAGCTGCTGCCACTGCTGCATGGCAACGTGAATGGGAGCAAGGCCATCATCCGGGAGTTCCAGGAGCACTGCCGCCGGGGACTGCTCACTGGGGGCGCCAGCAGTCCCCCAAGCCCCGCCTCTTCCTGCCCACAGACTCCTACTGTGGACACTGCCATCCCTTCTAAGGCCCTGCTAAAGCGAATCATCTCTGAGAACTCAGTGTATGAGAAGCGGCCAGACTTCAGGATGTGCTGGTACGTCCACCCACAGGTACTGAGGAGCTTCGACCAAGAGCACCTGCCTGTGCCGTGCCAGTGGAGCTACGTCACCATGGTTCCCTCAACCCCCAGAGAGCCCAGAGAGGACAGTGGTGGCATCTCCACCACAGGGCCCAGCCAGGGGATTCCCATCTCACTGAAGAGGAAGTCTGCAGGAAGCATGTGCATCACCCAGTTCATGAAGAAGCGCCGGCATGATGGCCAGGTGATGGGGCAGCCAGGGCCTGCTGGGGCTTGGGGGTACTTCTGTGAGGGCTTTATATTTTTTAAGAAAGTACTTTTAAGAGCAGTTCATAGCAAAATTGAGCAGAAGGTACAGAGATATTTTTTGTATCCCCACCCCTATCCCTGTCTTCCCAATGTGGCATCATGGATGCTCCACGGTATACATTAGGGTTCATTCTTGCTCTTGAATGTTCTGTGATTTGGGCATACGGAGAATGGCATATGTTCGCCATTATAGGATTGTATGGAGAAGTTTCTCTGCCCTAATATCCCTTGTGGGTCACTTGTTCATTCCTCTGGCAACTACTGATCTCTTCCTATCTTCATAGTTTTGCCTTTTTCAGAACAGCCTATAGCTGCTACCACATGTTATGTAGCTTCTTTCATTTAGCAATATGTGATGTGCATTGACAACTCCTTTGTGTCTGCTTGTGGTTTGATAGCTCATTTCTTTTTCACACTGAATAATATTCCATGTGGTCACTGTTATTTTTGTGCTTTCGTTCTTTATCTCTGCGTTCATTGAGTGTAGTTATTTTGCACTGCTTCCGCACCAGGCACCCTGCCACATCTTGTAGGACCAGGGAGGTTCACAATGCCATCTGGCTGAGACATAGGCAGGAGCCCATTGGGTGGTTTGCTGTATGATTACACACTGATAAGTGCCTGGAGGAGCCAGTAAAATGGAGCTGTGGGATGCCATATAGGAGGCTGCCTGTTCTCAGGAAACGAAACCCTTGTGCTAAGAAAGATAGGGGTCCCTGGAGCCCACCCCTGGCCACAGATGGGCTTTGTTAATGTTCACTGTATACTTTCTGTCCTCCCTGAACTATGAATGTACCTAAGTTTCTCTTCATACATTGCCCCATGAGTGTTGGGCCTTCATCTGAGGCTGGCATCTGGTAGAGTTACAGGTTTTTGTTTGTTTGTTTGTTTGTTTGTTTTGAAACAGTCTTTACTGTATCACCCTCGGTAGAATGCTATGTCATTACAGCTCACAGCAACCTCAAACTCCTGGGCTTAAGCAATTCTCAGTATATATATATATATATTATTTTTTTTTTTTTTTCAGTTTTTGGCCGGCTGGGTTTGAACCCACCACCCCCAGCATATGGGGCTGGTGCCCTACTCCTTTGAGCCACAGGTGCCGCCCGAGTTACAGTTTTTTAGAAACTTGGTTTTAGAGGACAGGTTGAAGGCAGCATAAGAGCCAACATCCCTGCCTTAGTCCCATAGCCCTACCCAGAGGCAGGTGCATCTCAGGGAACTTCATGCCTGAAGGTGAGGTAGTGGCAGAGGAGGAAGACATGAGGTACACAGTGGACATCCCCAATCCCCTACCTCAATGGCCACTGCTCTGACAGTAAAACTGGTCATTGACGGCAGAGAGATGGGAGAAATTGTTCCTGAGATGATGTCTAGTTAGCTCCCTGCTGCCACCAGACACATGTGGCCTTTGACGTGCCACAGGCCTCCCTAAGCTGTCACTTTTGAAGGGGACATTGCACGGTGGTGGTGATGATGCAACTGTTTTGCTGCTCCTGAGCCCCCATGTCTGCATGGCTTATGGGTATGCTTAGCTGCCTGTGGATATGGCTCAGCATGGTCATTGCTCACAGTATTGGCGGCAAGGGCTTCAAGCCAACACTTTCCCTGAATGATGGTGTCTGTTCAAGCCCCTGTTTGAGCAGCAGGATGGTGTCATCATTGTTTCTGTTACCCAAACAGTCTCAGGGGGGCCCACGCATGGCTGCAGTGGCTGAGATGAGCACAGGGAAGGGGAGTGCCCCATGTGGACAATGACTGGGTTTGGAAGGGCCCTTAGTTGGTGGCACTATCTGAGCAGTGCTCATAGGTCGCTGACCTGGTCAGCTATCCTCCTCTGGGGAACCCCTGTCCTTCTGGAGTGTTCTGTCATGCTCTCCTTATCTGCCCTAGATGACATCCCCAGCCTCTTCCCACCTTGTCTGTCAGGGTAACCCACTCTCAACAGCATGGAGTACAGCATCTCAACCCCTGGTTCTCCCATGTTGGAACACAGCAGGGTCCCTGAGCATTACTCTGCCTTGTCCGTCGTGGCCACCCTTGTGAATGTATGTAACCTGTGTTCTGTCCACAGAAAACAATAATCATGCCAAATACCATTTATCAGTTACTGCGTTTCATGGGTGGTAGGATGCTTCAAGGTACCCAATCCCCAGGAAAGAAATAACACTCCCAGTTAGACTAAGGCAGGTCAGAGATGTGGGTGTCCAGGAAGCCTAACTTCCCTTGTTAGCATAAGTGGACCACAGCCTCTGCTCCCTGCCATGAGTGCAGGAAGACTTGAGGGCCAGACAGGACTAAGTCAAGGAGCAAGACTTGCTCTGTGTTTAACTGCCGCCCCTATGAGCCTGCCACAATTTGGGGCACATGTCCTCAAGAGAGCAGAGTAGAAAGTTCAGTGTCCTGAGCATGACATCCTTCCTGAGGGAGGGAGAGAACAGGGGGCGGGGGGTCCTAAAGTCACCATTTGTGAAGGCTCACCTCAGAGAATCTGATGTGAAGGGGCCCATAGCCCCTTTGGAGAAGAAAACATGGGCATCTGGCTCCTGCCAACGCTTTTATGGTTGCAGAATGGGGGCTGCCAGGGCCTTCCCTGGAGAGGCTGCTTATTATAGCCCCCATAGCTACCTCTAGCTGCCAGAGAGCCTGGGAAATGAGAGCTTGGCCCCCTCCCTCCACAGAGAACTCTGTTCTGTCTTACAAGGAATTGGGTTAAGAGAACATCTCTGAACATGAAGCAAGGAGGACCTAAGCTGCAGATATTGGGTTAAGGGGCACAGGAGAGGCTGGGTGGGACCTTCCCCTGATGTCTGGTATAGCTACTGACCAATAATTTCATGCCCTCAGGGAAGGATAGCTGTTGCTAAGCTATGAGTGGGGTAGGGTATGTGCATATTTTTGATTAGGTCAAGCTGTTTTATTTTTGAGAGCCTTATAATTTCTTCATTGAGAGCTCAGAATGAGTATTCATAAGGCCTCCTAACCTCGTGGGACCAATAGGCCCAAGTTTGGGCTCCAGCTCTGCCACTGAATGTCTGTTTAGCCCTAGGATACCTCAACTCCTTAAGGCCTTTTTGTAATTTTTTTTTTTGCAGTTTTTGGCCAGAGCTGGGTTTGAACTCACTACCTCCAACATATGGGGCTGGCACCCTACTCCTTTGAGCCACAGATGCCGCCCAAGGCCTCAATTTTATTTAAAAATTTTAAATGTGGCAGGTATATTTGCCCTCTTCACTGAAAAACATTGTGATATCAAAGCAACATGGAAAGAACCATCTTCCATCCCCATGGTTGCTAAATGTTCCTAACTATTATTTTCTGGAGCTTTGACTCTTCTGTGTCTATATTTACCACATGTAGCGGTGGCTGCAAGGTGATAGCTTTTCTGTTAGAACAAGCTGCCCACAGCTCTGAGCATAGTGGGACTTCACATCACATTTTAAGGCCTGTCTTATGTCAGGCCTTAAAAATGTGTGAAGGATAGCAATTGCTCTAGGAAGTTTTGGATACAAAGCAAACCTAGTGTGTCAAAAACTTGCATTTCCTGTGTGCAGAAATGGCCCAGTGGTGTTGGCAGTTCTTTTTTTTTTTTTTTGAGACGGAGCCTCAAGCTATCCTCCTGGGTAGAGTGCCATGGCATCACAGCTCATAGCAACCTCCAACTCCTGGGCTCAAGTGAGTCTCCTGCCTCCGCCTCCCAAGTAGCTGGGACCACAGGTGCCCGCCACAACGCCTGGCCATCTTTTGGTTGCAGCCATCATTGTTGTTTGGCAGGCCCAGGCTGGGGATCAGAACCCGCCACCTTAGGTGTACGTGGCTGGCGCCTTAGCTGATTGAGCCACAGGCGCCGAGCCTAGGAACATATTTCAAAAGAAACTAATTTACTTTCCTTTACACGAAGGAGTAATGGCTAATTCTGCCTTCACATATAACAGGCACAGGTGGGTGGCCGGGTAGGGAATGGATCCTTCCTATATGTTGATCTGTCAGTAATCTACAAGAGACTGAAAAATGTTTTGTTTTTTAAACAAAAGGACAAAAACAATTACAGTGCTCCAAACCACAGTTTTGTATGTACTTCACCGGGAAATCCCAAAGTCACGGGGTACCCACTCACCACCAGACAGCACTCTTCTCATTTGCCCATAAGGCAGTGGGAAAAAGAGTTAAAAAGGCAATTGCAGCTTCAGAAAAGGGAACACAGAACGAGTCCAAGCAGGAAGTGACTGTGGACAGGACTCATTTCAAAAGTAGACAGATGGTACGGAATGAGTAAATATGTATTTATAAATTATTTCCTAATAAAACAAGTTTTAGCTTTTGCTAAATTACAGTGTGAAGAAAAGGGATTCTTAGCAAGAAAATTTATCAAAAGATTTATAGGACTAAATTAATTTTGGGTGAAAAATAGCATGAGATTGTGTAGTATCTCCTTTTAATGAAAATGCATTTTTAGTTGACAAAGAATTCTTTCATCTGTTATCTAATCTCACAACTCCTCTTTGTGATAGACATTATGATATCTCTCCTACAAATGAGAAACTGATGCTTAAAACTTGCCAAAATTAAGCAGCTGGTAAATAGCACAGCAGGCAATTGAAAAGTCTTCTAAGACCAGTGTTCATCTGACTATACCACGTGTCATTTTTCCCACTGGTAGCATTGATACAGTACAGACAAGCTTGGTAGCCAGCAGGTCTGCCCACAGAACAGGTAACTGGTCCAGCCTGGCACTGCCAACACTTAAAAACATAGTCTTTGTGTCCTATCTTCATTACTGCGGTTAACATACAGAGTAGTTCAAAGATGTTGGTAATCCTTTTCCCTAGGTAGGTGAGTTTTCTTTGCAGATTAGATAGTCTTTGAAGTTTTCCATTTGTGAACATTGAGTTTGTCTGGATTAGGACAAGCAATCTTGGGAAGCCACTTTTTTATCTTTTTAACTTGGCATGGTGGGTTGTCTCGAAATTAGAATTTGCTGGACCTAGCATTTGACAGAAATTCCATCTCCTAGGAATTCCACTGTTTCCAGCATCTTTTTGAATGGGTTTCCTGATAACGTTTGTTAAGGGGATTAAAGGAAAGTTTCAGAATTTCTAGAGAGATCCCAGGGATGATAGTATATGTGTTGTACATATTTTCTTTACCCAAAAATTTATGTTGACTACATTTTGAAATTCTCAGAAATGAAGTAGAAATATTTCCCTTTCTTTAGTGAGACACTACTTTTTAATTATCTTTAAAAAATTTTTTAAAAAACTTTCCTTTCTTCTGCTTTTCTTCCTTATTTGATAAGTCAGTAGACCCAAATGTCAGGATGTAAGCATATTCCCAACTGCCATCACCAGCCCCTGCACCAGCTGCACAGACTTATGCTATTGTGGCAACGAGTTGGTGCCATAGAGTTACCCAAGTTTTATTTGGGTAAACTTAATCTCATTTGCTGAGCACATTGGTATTTTATGTTACAGGCAGTCTTCACAGAGTTAGTTCTGCACAGGTGGTTTGCCTACTCTTAAAAAATAGAGCCTGAGCAAACAAAATGTTTCTTCTCACTAAATCTGCAGGCAGGCAACTGTTCTGTTTCTTGTTTCTTCACATATACAATGAGACTATGGGGAGGGGATTCCTGGAGAAGAGCTTGGTATTTGCATATTAAAATTGCACAAGCTACATGTTTTGAAGGATATAGTCTCAATCCAAATACTTTTTGTCAAATTCTGCTTTCTCATTGCTTGCTTTTACCTTAAAAGTAAAAAGCATCAGAGAAACCACCCAGCAAGCACATTTTACCATGCCTGTTGGTATTACAGGAAAAGCTAATATACTTGTAAATTGGGTGATTTTACCAGAAGCCCAAGAAAGGGTCACATCCACGCTAAGGACCTGACCACCTAGATACCCAGTTTTGGAATGTGGTATTAAAAAATACAAATGCCTACTTGATTTGGCTTCTTACCATTAAAATGGGTTGATCTGGGATTTCCTGATTCCTTTCTTGTAAAGCTTCATTTATCCTTAAAAGATCAGTAACAACAACAAATGACTGGTTTTCATGTAAGAACAAGCCAGTCACTGGCTCTTTGCTGGCTCTTTCCATTCCGTAGGCATGTCAGCAATCTCTGCATGTTTAGAACTTCGCACTGACGCATACTTTGCTCTGAAAGGAGTATTACTTCATCTGCCATCATGTAGTTGAGGTTTTTCTACATGTGCCCAAGTTTTTTTCTGGGATTACTAATGCCATGTGATGGTTACGGGATGACCACTTTTATTTCATCCCTTGGCTTCACTGCCAGGGAAAAGCTGGCAGTTGCTATAAGCACATCCAAGACTGAACACATCTTACTTACCTCTTATTCCATGGGATCAAGGAGTTTCATGTGAAAACCTAAGAGATTAAGGGACTCGTTCAGATGTGGCAGGACCAGGACTAGAACTGGATCTAGAAGTGAAGGGATTTGGTTTCCCAGCTTCCCTGTTCTGTTTATGGTAGAAATTCTCCTAGTTATTAAGAGTTGTAGAACACTGGTTTTTACCTTCAATGCCTTTTGTGTCTGTTTTCTTTCTTCCATCTTACCTCCATCCGTGTAATTCTGGTCTTTTTTGTAACTTACTACAGTAACCTGATTGATATCTCTACCCATCTCCTCTAAGTCAGTGGTTCTCCACCTTAGCTACTCTTTAACAATACTGGGGAGTTTTAAAATCCCAGATAGCCAGGTTCTATCACAAGCCAGTAAAATGAAAATTTGGGGGAGTTGGATCCAGGCCACTGTGTTTAAACTGTTCCCGGTACACAGTTGATGTCAAGTGCCACTGTTCAAATCCACACTGCTAGCTGGTTGGCAGAACTGGGCTCGTAAACACCCTCCACATAGAAACTTTAAAAGCTTTCAAATGGCACTCAATGAAGTACTTAAGGTAGAATGCTTAATTCCCACTACCATCCTAGGCCAGTTCCTAAAATGTCGGCATCACCTGGGAATTTGGTAGAAATGCATGCTGTCCTCCTACCCCTGCTACACAAAACTCTTTGGGAGAGGCTCAACACGCGTACAGGTGATTCTGATGCAGTCAAGTTTAAGAACCTTGTTGTTTTAGAGATGTACATCATTATCCCTGCCTCTTACTCTAGACTAAGGGTAGAACATCAGAATGAACAAGCCTGAATGGCTGCTTTTCCTGTGCACACAGACGCCCAGGCATAGACAATCAGTATCTCTCTTGGCTCATCTTTACTGACTACAGTTTGTTGCTCCTTCATATCATTCAGGCACTTAATCACCTTTTTGTTGTTTCTTACTGTTATTTCCTATGGTTACAAACTAGCATGAGAACATCTGATTCATTCATGAGCAATGAATAGATTTTTTTCTTTATGGTTAGTTTCCAGAAATGAATGCTATGATAATGAGACGATTCAGTTTGCCAGGAGATGTGGACCGAGCACGACAGTATGTATTACAGGTAAGATTATTTTTAAAAGAAAAAAGGGAGCAGCAGGTATGATATGGCAAAGTCCTTCATCCAAACAAATAATGTAACATTAAATTTTAGATGCAAGACTCAATCTGGTCAACTCTTAACAAAAACTGAAAAGGAAAAACTCAATTTTTTCTTTTTTTGGTTTTTGAGACAGTCACTACGTTGCCCTCAGCAGAGTGCTGTGGTGTTACAGCTCACAGCAACGTCAAACTCGTGGGCTCAAGTGATTCTCTTGCTCCAGCCTCCCAAAGTAGCTGGGATTACAGGCACCCACCACAACACCTGGCTATTTTTTGGTTGTAGTTGTCATTGTTGTTTGGCAGGCCCTGGCTGGCACCCTAACTGCTGAGCTATAGGCACCAAGTCTATTTTCACTTTTCTTTTAGAGTGTTTCCTAAAGATTTTAGTTAATTGGTCTTGGGTAAGGTTTGGACATGCATTTTATTTAAAAATTACCCAACTGACTCTAATGAGCGGTAAGGGCTGAAACCCACTAGATTGGAGCCAGTCTTCCCGGTATCCATCAGTAGCGTCACCATGTTCCCCGGCACCCAGACTTGCCTCCAGCCTCGTCCATGCACCCGTCCTTGCTGCAACTCGACTATTACAATAGTCTACTTGTAATTAGTCTTTCCTAGTCCAGCTTATAGTAACTGTTACAAATATTAACTGTGACTAAAGTAGTGATGAATAAAAAAATCAAAACCAACATATAGGCAAACTGTACTAAAATGGTTTTCTTTTAAAGAGAACTGTTGGCTCGGTGCCTGTGGCTCAAGTGGCTAAGGCCCCAGCCACATAGACCTAAGGTGGTGCCAGCCACATACACCTAAGGTGACAGGTTGATGGCTGCAACCAAAAAATAGCCGGGCGTTGTGGCAGGCACCTGTGGTCCCAGCTACTTAGGAGGCTGAGGCAGGAGACTTGCTTGAGCCCAGGAGTTGGAGGTTGCTCTGAGCTGTGATGCCACCGCTTTCTACCCAGGGTGACAGCTTGAGGCTCTGTCTGAAAAAAAAAAAAAAGGAGAGAGAGAGAACTGTTTATGTTCAAAGGCTAGTGACTTGTTTCAAATATACTGCCATATATCCTAAGACACTTTCTATAGAAGTCAGCTCTTTATAAATCAATTTGAGTCTTTTAAGAATGAGCGGTCACCAAGTTCAAAATCATTTGGAGTCAACAGAGACAGTGTGCAAACAACTGTTAGTAAGCAAATGTGACCTGACCTGACTTGGGCATGACTTGAAAGAATCCCAAATGATTACATTTCAGATTTTTTTAATTTTTAAAAAGCAACCTCCTCTTTCCAAAAAGGATGTATTTCTCCTTTCACTAACTATTCTGTTAAGCACTGTAATTGGGATGGTGGTTTGGCAGTACTTATACTATAAAAACTAGAGGTGGGAGCTGTAACTGAACAGTATTATTAAAGCTGGAGTGAGAAGTGGGACTGCAAAGAGGGAAATTAATCGTAGTTCTGACATAAAATAGTGAACTTCCAGCAATCTCACCCAGAAATGCACTTAGAAAAAAATCCACAGGAACGTTCTCTAAACAAATTCTCCAAAGTCCAAACTCTAGCTCCCTGTTCACCTACAGAGCTTCTCTCTAGTCCCTATTTCCTCAATAAATGTGAATGGACAATTCAGGATTACTAAGGAATTGATTAAAGTTTGTTGAACAAAAGGGGAAGACCAAAATAAACAGTCTAATAGACCCAGGTAAAACTGAAGTATAGGAGGATCCAAAAAGATACTGTGTTCATAAAATAAGAACAAGATAACTTAAAAATGAGTTATCATAACCTCTAAGAAAGTGTTCATAAAATAAGAACAAGATAACTTTAAAATGAGTTATCACAACCTCTAAGAAATTGATTGTAAAGGGTGACCCAAAGAAGGGTTGCCATATGAAAATGAGAAAAGCTAAGAGATCAATGGTCATGTAACAAATACTTCAGGAAGCGAATCATAAAAGTGGCCACCTACAGAAGGAAAAGGTATCAAAACTGGCTTAATGTAGAGCAAAGCACTGGATGCTAGAAGGCAGTGGACTTGCAAGGCCTTCCAAATGGTGAGAAAACATTTTAAACCTAGAACGCTATACTCCGTTAAATCCAAAGCAAAAGAAAGTCATCACACATAAAAACTAAGAAGCTGACTTCCCATGCACACTTTATTTGCATATGTTCTAAAGCAAAATTTGCAGAAACATCAAGAAAGAAGGCAGGTTTCTGTACAGAAAGGCACAGCAAACTAAAATGTGTCATGTTTTAAGCAAATTGGTAGAGAAAATCAGAGTCCTTTCAAACCTTAATGTTAGGAATATTCTACTTTAAATGACACAGGGTTCGTCAGTCATGGGGAAGGAAATAAAATTACAGTATATGACTTGTTCTTACAGTATGTTTATATCATAGAAATACTAATAAGTACTTTGTTACTGTGCAGCCAATTTTAGAAACATGGTCACAGAATAGAATGTAGTCTACAGTGTGATGGTACAGTTAGAGGAAGGGATGGAAGTGCTGTTATCCTCAGACACGATAAAATCAGAAGTTGATGCTACATGATAAAGATGATCTACACAAGGACTAAAGGTGGCAATAAGATGATTAAACCAGGGGGCACAGGATAGGTGGGCTAAATCCTTGTCTTAGCAGAAAATAACTAACTAAAATTAGTAAGAAACAGAAACTAATGGCTCGGCGCCTGTGGCTCAAGTGGCTAAGGCGGAAGCCACATATACCTGAGCTGGTGGGTTTGAATCCAGCCCAGACCCGCCAAACAATGACAGCTGCAACCAAAAAGCCCGACTGTAGTCCCAGCTACTTGGGAGGAGGCGGCAGGAGAATCACTTGAACCCAGGAGTTGGAGGTTGCTGTGAGCTGTGATGGCCACAGCACTCTATCCAGGGCGATAGCTTGAGTCTCAAAAACAAAGAAATAGAAACTAATGGATAAGGCCTTTAGGAGAAAGAAACCTGATTTTCATCATAAGTTCATTGGATTTTTCATTTTATTGTGTCTGTTCTTTTTTTATTTACAAATTTATATGTTTTATGTGCACAACTTAAAGAACTCTGATACTTAAGTAAAAAAAAGAGGAAGATAGATTATATTTGGCATCAATGAGTTAGTTAGCATGCACAGACATGCTAACGATAAAAATTTGCTTCAGTCTTAGAAAAGGGCCTAAAAGTACTAGCCAGAGGATGCTACCTAGCTAGTTAGCACTCCAAGTTGGAAAGGTAACTCACTTTTCAGCTCATCTGATCTCAACAGTATGATTTAATCCTAAGAGCTGATAGTGACAAGCACCTGTTCTGTTTTATTCCGTGTCTTGTAGAGTGATGGTGTGCAACAAACAACCTACCTCGCCCAGCAGTACTGCCATGAAGCAATAAAAGAGATCAGCAAACTCCGACCATCCCCAGAAAGAGACGCCCTCATTCAACTTTCAGAAATCGTACTCACAAGGGATAAGTGACAACTCTTTCCATTCTTTCTGGCAGCTATTTTACCAGACTGTGCCTAAAGAATTTTGTGAAATACACCTGCTTCATGTGCACATAACCAAAAATCATTTTAAAAAATGTCAACCTTATTGATGGGCAGTTTTTTTTTTTATTGGCAATGTTTTTTCAGAAAACTTTTTAATTGTAATTAAGCCATCTGAATCTGTCATTCTAGTCCTATAAATTTGAATCAAGGCATCTTGATGGTTATATGTGGTATTGTTTACACTGTTAATATCCACATGTAAAGCCAGTACACAAATAAATAATCAATGTTAAAATTCAAATGGTTTGTTTCACTATAGAAGGTCAGAAAATTATGAATTCTGCATTTAAGTCTACAGTAGTTATATTTTAACAATATCCAAAATTTCATATAGGAGAATGGTTTATTATAAAAGACTATATACATAAAATTTAGACAACAGGTTATATACAAATTAAGAGACAATCCACTTAAAAAATGAAAAGTACAAGGTAGGTAGCTAGCTGCTTACTAATGATACTTTGTTTAAAATTAACAAAGGCAAAATGCATATGAAACAGTCACATTGGTTTGGTAGCAATAATGTTCTTTAATTTTCAGAAATAAATGTTTTGTACTAGTTTTACCATTTACTATGCTGTTATAAGTCGGTAACATCCAGTATGTAACTGTAATTTGAAATCCAAACAACTCCTTAATACACAGAAACCCACACTTGAATGCTTTAATATCCTAAGCAATATAGAATCATACACAAGAGAAAACATCCCACTAACCTTCTTTAAATTAAGAGGAGACACACAAAGTGCATGTATTGCATTATTTCAATTATGTCAAAAGATAATACAAATCTCTTGGATAGGAATATCTCTATTCACTGATTAATATGTGACCCACCTTTTCCCCCAATTATTTTATTTTTAAATCTTAATGTTGCTAGTGCCAGTAGCCTATTCACAAATCAGTTGTGTCCGCTTTTACAATATGTAAAAGATACAATTTCCTTTCATTGAACCAGTGCACAGTTGTCCACTGTAAAACTGAAGGACTGATATAGCAATCCTTAAGAATTTTACCTAGAGAATGTGAACACTAAGATATGTTTTCTTAGCTTTAAAAGTTACTTTTAAAAAGGAATTCAGTAGATTGACTTGTAACAACCATCTCGGATTCTGAATTTGCAAAAATTCATCACATTGCTGTTGGGACAGACTGAGATAAGGCTAAAAATTTTTTTCCAAGTTAATATATTGAGAAAATAGAACCATAATTCTGCAATAAATCATTATCTTTTATTTTATTTTATTTTTTTTAAAGCAAACCAGTGAAGGAAAGGACAAAAACCTTTGGTTCACTTAAGTATTTATGAATGGAAAAAATTTCACTCATTAAAAAACTTAGGTACAAATTACAAGAGTACAGATAACCCTTTTTGTTTCTTTAGTTTCACACAGAGACCTTGGAGACTCAATTCATTTCAAGAGACCTAAATATGGGTGAGTACTCCAGGTAAACATTACACAAATTGGAAGCATCTTGGAATTTTTAAGTATATTTAATACATACATTTTTATGCATGCTTTAAACAAACAGCATTTTTTTAATGAGAGAATCTAAACAAAAAGTATGACCAGCACCAGCATTTAAGTTTTCTGATTTTAATATTAGTCTGACGTAGCGTTAGTAACCATGCTGCACTGAAACATATAATGGTACAATCTGAATCATGATTCATTAAATATTATACCCCTCTTCCCCAGAACATTTAGGCTGGTCATAAAGTTAAAAATGTGTAAGTACATAAGCATAATCAGTTGTGGACAGTCTCTTGTATAAGCTGCTGTTCAGCAATACACAAACTGTCTCAAGACTTATGCTTATAGGTAGACATTCAATTATACCAATAAAACAGCATTTCCTGAAAAATATGGGCACATTTTAAAACATTAAGACAATTCTGTTAACCATAATAGTCCCACAATATGACTGAGTAATAACAAGAACCTACTTTAAAAGAAAAAAATTAATCAGTATAGTGCATGATTGATTCAACGTAGTTCCCAGGGAACAGACCAGTCACTCGATTGCAGACTCCTTCATACCAGCCATCATCATTCTTCTTTATAACATAAATGATTGCACCCTCCATAAACGACAGCTCATCATCCTTGTCTTTTGTATAATCATATATTGCAACAACTATGGAGAAAACAGTTGAAAATATCACATGAGTATACTATATCCAACATTTACTTGAATTTTAAAATTTAATGCCAATTAAATTTATTATATAACACAGTCAAGTTTTTTTAAATGAAGATTCTTAACTTTTATATCTATCAGTATAGTCAGGTCAGGGGCCAACCATGTGCCTAAAGCACTGGCTTGAACTTAGGGCCAAACTAAACTGATAATCTGATTACACTAAACAAGTTAATAGGTTCTATCAATCACTTTAAGAAAGTTCTCTCAATTTTAGGATTTATTAGCTGTTTCAATTCATTCATTTAGTCCTTTACTATATGTAAAGCACCATTTTTCAAAATAACTTTTGGGTAAAGCTGCATAGTCAGTCATTCAATAAACAAAGTAACAACCCAAGCATATCTAATTTAAAATACACTGTTACTGGGAAGTAAATCGCTTCCTCATCCAAGAATCCATGCTAATTTATGGAGTTATGCCTAGATTTAAGCAGAATGTGTTTGAGGGGAGGGATCCATCAATACATACTTACAAAACTGCAATTCTGTGTTATCTGCGACTCTTGAGTTCAAAACAGTTTGAAGTATCTCTCATCTAAATGCCTGAGATCAGAATTGTTTCTGATTTTATAATATTCACAGATACATAAGGAGACATCTTGGGGATGGGACCCAAGTCCAATCACGACATTTATTGTTTCAATACACACTTACGCACATAACCTAAAGGTAATTTTATTTTTCCCTTCGGGATGCTGAATGAACTGTTGTATACCTGTGTTCTGACTAGAACCCATCCCATCAGGTCAGATTTGGAATTTTTCACTTGCGATATTTTGGCACTCAAAAAGTTACAGATTTTGAAGTATTTCGAATTTCAGATCGGGGATACTCGACCTATATTTACTTCTTTTGCAAGTAGTTTTGTAGAAGGGTAAGGTAATCTAAAAAAGTACCAGTTTTCTATAGTATTGATTTATGAATTTATTCCCTTTTATAGCATAATAATTCTGAAATTATACGTAATTTTCTAGTATATATGGTGAAATGGTATGTGGTATCAGTGCTTTATCATTGATTTACCTCATTCTAGGTAATATTTTTCTTAAAATAGTTTTTAAGATATCCTAGAATTCATTTTTCCCCTAAGAAAGATGGCCTCTCCCCATAATTATTCTGAATTAGTGACTTATGGTAAGGAGATCTAAGTACTGATCTATTGTTGTCACTTACTAAGACAGGCTGTCTTTTCCACCCTTTACAGAACACTACTGAGCAGACTCAACAATTCCATTCCCCTCCATTTTTAGTTTTGCAACAACCCTAATATGCTCAATGGCAGATCAATTTTAAAAACACAGAATAAATAATACTAAATAATTATCCTAGAATTATTTTTGACTTAATAACCACCAAGAGGATCAGGTGATTTCTGGGGATAAACTATTATTAAAGAAAAGGGCATAATAGTAAAAATTAAGTATTTAAGTATTAGCTTATTAGTAGTAATTGTTTAATTTTGGCAAGATTACTTTCTTTGTATTCAGAGTCACAGTGGGGTTAGATTGTGAGTGGTCTAGATGTCTTCAATACCAATTATGACAAAGACCTAAGATCCCCATGTCTTTCAGCACAACGAAAATTTTACATTCTCAGGATTTTAGTTCTACTTAGATGGATAGCTGGTAAAAGTACTGAACCAAAAATTACATTTCTACTTTTCAGGTGCCTCTTTGTAAAAGAAAACGCTGTCCTGCCCAACCTCTTGCCCCATGCACTTATCCCCTTCTTGTAATTTCTCTTATTCCTAAATATTTAACTTGGTAACAATCTGATGTCCACTCTACTCTCCAGGATCCTAATCCACATCAAACACCAAACTCTCCCTGTCTGTGCTGTAGGATTCTTTGCAACTCAAATCCTGTAATGCTACTTCTACATAATAACTATTTGAAGACAGCTATTTAGCTTCTACCTATCTGACATCTTCTTTTCCTCAACTTAGGAACAATGCTTTCAACTCTTCTCACTGCAGGTATGCTTTCTAGGTATGTAGATAAATTCTCTATTGAAGGCATTCCTGTTTGCAAGATCTTGAAATGTACTCAAAAAGAGACACAATACTAGTTTTAGAACAGTTACATCATAAAGCTTTGACTTATATTCAACTGAAATCTGATTAAACCGGGTTTTGTTTATCTTGTGATTATAAAGGGTAACTACTAAAGGCTTTAAATAACATACAAAATCTGGCTCGGCGCCTGTGGCTCAATCGGCTAAGGCGCCAGCCACGTACACCTAAGGCGGCGGGTTCGAATCCCCAGCCCGGGCCCGCCAAACAACAATGATGGCTGCAACCAAAAAATGGCCGGGCGTTGTGGCGGGCACTTGT
>CAUYQV010077682.1:0-24989 GCA_963574575.1 Galagoides demidoff
GCGTTGTGGCGGGTGCCTGTGGTCCCAGCTACTTGGGAGGCTGAGGCAGGAGACTCGCTTGAGCCCAGGAGTTGGAGGTGGCTGTGAGCTATGATGCTATGACACTCTACCCAGGGGGATAGCTTGAGGCTCTGTCTCAAAAAAAAAAAAATTCTGATATGAGGACAATTGATGGCTTAGTACATGGTAGTGGGGGAATGGGGGAGTATAGAGAGAGAAGGAGGGAGGGGGTGGGGGGTCATAGTGTATGACACACCTCTTTGGGGTGGACACAATTATAAGAGGGACTTTACCTAATAAATACAAGGAGTGTAACCTGGTTCTTTGCACCCTCAATGATTCCCCAACAATTAAAAAAAAATCTCAGGATGAAAACTCAATTTTTGAATCCCTTTTACAGAAGTAGTAAACTTCTGTCAACTCTGGTCTAAAGGAACAACAGTTAGGCTATTAGATTATCCTTCTCAAACATCAACTGCTATATACAGGGCTAGAGGACTACTTGATATTAAGGTTTCTGGCAAGTTCCTAAAGGGCAGCAATTGTACTATTGACAATAGAGGCCAAGATGACATTTAAAAAGCTTGAGTTATACGTTGTAGAAGGAAGATGAGTCTACCTCCGTAATGAGGAGAGTAACAATCATAGCCCCTAAACAAGCAGAAAAAGCACAGCACTGTGGCTGGTACATTTCTGGGGTTTTGTCATTATATATTATGCCTTCCAAATGTCATGTGGCACTAAATTACAACAACAAGGCTAAGGGTCTGGTCTTGTCTTCTAATCTCTCATTTTATGTCCTAGTTTTCAATGATCTGAAATCTTAAGTCTCCAGGGTACGGTAAGAGGCTGCTTCTTCTAACAGCTTTCTAACCAAGTCATTAGAATTAAAAGTATACAAGAAGAATTAAGAAAGTATAGAGAAAGACACTCAGAATTACCTTGTGGAACATGTGCAAGGCCATGCTATTTGGAAAGTGGATGGATCCTGTGCTTAACAAAATCACGTGGGGCTACTCCTGGTAATAGAATTTGGCAGCAGCAGCTCAGCACTGATCCTTTAAGATCAGTCCCAGGATAATTATGGTCAGGTTAAATAAAACAAAACAACGTGCAGTTTAGCAGAGTCCAATTCAATGATTCTCAAGTTGATAGCTTAAAATGTAATGAGAGGCTTGGGGAAAAGAACTGTGAGGGATTGGCTCTAGTGAAATTCCTTCCTCGAGGCTGATGGAGACAGCACCTCTGATCAACCTGGTGCATTCTGGTAACTGGAAATAAGGCGGATGCAAACCCATCACCCATCTCTCCATGCAGAAAGAGGAGAGTCTGAAGAAACGTAATTTACTTCTTCTTGGCTGGGACTCAGAAACTGGAGTCTACTCATGAAATTTGTTAAGCTACAAATATAAACTGGAGCTGGGGATTTCTGATGTAGTAAACATCCAGTTATACTGTTGTGTAAAAATAAATGAAGGACACTCATAGTTCTCTTTTATTTAGTAAAGATGAAAATTACCTGTGACTGAGATAATGCTCTGGACCCTTTGCTCTCTTGTGAAAGAAAGAAACGGACCGACATAAGGAGCTCCTGGATGCAGCAGCGAAATTCCTCTTCATTTTGCCCCCCAGTGGCAAGGGAAAAGAGCCTTCGAGATTGAACTATATACTTAAAAATGTATTCTTGTGCCTTTAAAAGAAAAATTTAAAATTAATTTCGAAGGAGACCAAGAGTAGTTATTTAACAAGAAGTAGCATAAAAATGCTATACCATGGTATGGCATTAGACTTCGAAATTACTGACTTAAACATTAAGGCCCTGTGAGATTTGTGAACACTATTTACTGGCAGGGAAAGAGCCATTTTTCTCTCATACCTAGTGAGAGAAATGAACAGAAAATTTAAAACAACTTTCTAATTCTGGAGCGTTATGAACACAAACGTTTTTGAACCTTAGATTTTTTTTTTAAATGTAGTCAAAGAGATAACTGTTTTTCCAAAAATAATTTAGCTTTGGTAGGTAATCTTGCCACTTAGCATTTTACCTTCAATCAGACAAAAATGATGCACTTATAATTAACAAAAATTATAAAATTAACAAATATAATAAAATATATACATTATCTACTTTTATCCACTGACATCAAATAGGATAGTACTCAACAATAGGAATCCAAAGGCGACCAGGGCTGCTCCTGGAAAATTGCTACACAAATTTGTATTCTTTTTGAACACATTTGTAAGTTAGGCATCAGCATCTCCATAGATAACTGGGTACATGAGGCCCAAAGATGTGGGCAGTGGTAAGCCAGGACATGTTTCCTTGTTATATCCCTGCCAAGCCACCTTATTTACTCTCAAAATTTAACATAAATGGTTCTTAGATGGTCTCTATTAGGTTGGGAGAGGCAAAAGCCAGGAACTTCCAAGCTTAACTGCCTATCTATAAGTCTCCTCTCAGAAACCCTGCCTCTTTCCCACTAATCCTACATTCCACTTCAAGTTTTCTGGAGTCCAGAGGAGCAAGGATTCAATCCCAACCAGGTTCCAGCAGATGAGCCTGGCAACGTCCCTTTCAAATTTCATCTAGAGTAACCACACTGATTAAAATCCTTGAACTGGAATGCCAGTAATATATCATCTCCAATTACTGTCTGTATAGAGGAAACCAATTATTCTAAGGGCCAGCAACAGCTTTGTTAGACCGTGCTGCTCTCCACAGCATGTTATCACCTTCAGCACCTCCTGGATGTGCTCTTGCCGATCTGCTTCCGTGATCCTGTCCACGTACCACTTGAGCACTTTGATGAGATCTCTAAAAAAACCAGGGAGAAATGTTCAGGGTGTAGAATTGGTCTAAGTCTCAATTAAATACCAACAAATCCAAACTTATTTATATCACAAGGAGGCTTCTTATGCCCTCAGTTCTCATATTTTCCTGTCAAACTGCTACATAACTTTTCTAATTGTGCAGATCGACATCACTGCCCCTTTCAAAGCTTAAGAGAGAAACAACACTCAATCTGGATGTATTTTATTGCCCTGGAGTTTGTGGCAATGCTCCAAATGGGTGAACACAAAAATCAGTGAAAAGGACTCAGGCCAAACAAGTGCCTGGAAATATGACTGTCATGGTTCACCGTGGACACCTGCTAATTGGGATTTCTTCCTTAGTGGCCATGTAAACAGCTGAGTGAAATATTCAGCTGGAGGCCGAAAGGGGTGTGGGGAGGGATAAAGGCAAGTCACACCCTGTAGAATCATCAAGCCAGTTGTCTGACCTGTGAGAAGAACAAGGCTTACTGTCAAAGTATGACTTGGAAGGAGAATTTCTAGAGGAGCCAACAGTTTTTTGTTTGTTTGGAGAAACAAAAATTAAAACCAACAGTAACAACCTACACTTCTCAAAATTCTAGTCTTGCCACCTTAACCTCTGGTCAGTTCTTAGTTTCTAGGAAACAGTTCACACAGCAGTTCTTCTCTTGGTCAGGGAAGAAGACGACTTGGATGTGCCAGGACGCAGATGCTACAGGGAACACCATTTTTAAGATAATGTATCAGTTAGTTTGTGACCACCCACAGTCTGAGAGGATTCCACAGACCTTATTTGTCTTTTTAGGAGCAATGATCCTGCTTTCCTGGCCAACCTGAAGCATTAGAAATTATACTCTTGTTCTGTTTCAGTTGAAATCAGTGACTACTTCGTGCTCAGGCTCAAATTGTGAGGCCCAGTGGGCAAAACACACCTTCATTTTAAAACTATTGCTACTATTACTCTTCCCTCAGCAAAAGTCTTGTTGATGGGAATGTTTAGTCCTACAAAACAGGCCTTCACTTATTCTTAACAAGCCAAGGGTGGAAAGTTAACAGGATCTGAGTTAACAGGATCAATTGATTATTTACTATTCTTTGTATGTCATGTAGATGGGGGGAAAAGGGGTAACAAAAAACCCCCATGATTCCACACTTTTTGAACTCAACTCTGGGAACAGCTGATCCTGCACATGCTCGGTGCTCAGGGTACGAAAGTAGAACTGAGGGAGAATAGCAGTGACAGTGTTGGATGAGAGAGACAGAACATAGGGGCATATTACAGGGCTACTGAAGCAGGGCTGAGGACTGGGAAGGAGCGACGCGAATGCCTTGGTGATTATCAACGACACTGGGTGGAGGCAGGCACTAGATAAAGCATGACATTTATTCCTTCCCTCTCAGCCTCACTTGCACTATCTGAGCTGGCCAGAGAGGAGGGGCAGTCAAAATGGCAGCCCTTGTCAAAAGGTCTACTGACTGACTGGCTTGAGGCAGGGAGCAGGTCTTCACATTACTGGCACAAACTGTAGCATCTGGTATGCAGCAGGCTCTCAGTAAATCATAACAGGTGAACAAATAAATGCCTTTCAACACAGGTATGAATGCAAAGGTGGTTTCCCACTCATAGTTCTTTCTTACGAACATCTATAATTGCCCAGGAGCACAGTGATTAAATGAAGATCTTGACAGCCAAAGTGAAGTAACCAGATATTTTAGACCACAGAATATCAAGTGAAACAGAAACAAGAAGGAAAAACTTTATATTTTAGGTTTCAGGAATAGAATGAAGGAAGATCTTTTTTCCTCTTTTTAATCAAAACAAGTCTGAGCCACTATACGGATGTGTGAGGAGAGACCGTCTCAAGAGACACTTCACTTGTTGTGCTTCATTTCTTTCTGCACTCCCTTTTAAATTTTCCTATCTAGCTGCTCCGCTGAGAAAATCTCAAAAAGAACCGCTTCTAAAGCAATTATAAGACAAAGGGCCTTACCTGTATGCAAGCGCCCCAGCAAAATGACTCTCAATGTAAGTGTCCATTACGGGTTTAAAGTGATGAAATTTGCTATCTTGCAGCAAATTTATTATATGAACCTGAAACAAAAATTGAACTTTATAAAACTGAATGCAAATCAAGATTATTTTGTGTTCTTTTAAAAATGAAATCTTACGTTAAGTGCATATTTCTGAAATAGCTTCCTGAAAGTCAAGATGGAGAGATAAACTGTTAAACAATTAAGTGAGTTTGAACTTACCAAAGAATCAAACACTTTAGACCCATATTTCTGCGAATTTTCATCTAAAATTCCAAATAAGGTATCCAGTGTATCCTGCAGAAACTGTTAAAGAAGGAACAAATGAATGAATAAAATACTTTTTGTCCTTCCCCTCCAAATGTTCTTTAGCCTATAAATTTCCAAGAGGAAAACAGTAACAAAATAGTATATACCTTTACTATCTCTGAGCCATCGATTTCTTTTAATTTAGAGAGACAGCCAGTGATCTTGTCTGGGTGGGTTCTCCATTTCAAAAGATCAAGCATATCACCTTTCCAAATAGAAAGGAAGATTAATTGCCTTAATAGAGAACAGTCCCTCATAAGAAAGTGTTCTTATCGGTACAAGTTGGAGTCTTGAACACATGGCTCACCCCTCCTAGACACTTAACTGGGCACTCACGTTGCAGGCTCCCACAGACCATGATGAGTCCTCCCAAGGGTGGCATTTATTAGAGTATATTCCAGTGATTTCTTCCCTCCTATTGCTCCTGACTTACACAAACTCCCAGTCATTATTTCTCAAGTGAGCTGTTGCTTTCTCCGGGAAGCCTTTCTCAAAGTCCTTAGCCAACTAGGTGGTCACATGTCACAGCAGCACTTACCTTGCTATTACTGTTTGTGTTTGTCTATGCCCTAATTAGATTATAAATTCAAAGAGAGAGAGTGAGAGAAAAGAAAAAAAAAAGCATGCTGAGGTTAGCACTACTGAATTTCTAGCACCAAAAATAGAGCAGGCAGTTGACAAATATTTGTTGAATAATTTTCTGCCTCCTTCTGGTAAGATGAGATTTTTCTCAAGGGCTGGGTACCTGCTTTATGCACATTGGGAGCCCCAGCACACAGTACTCTGTCTAGCAACCAATTCCACCCAGCAGCAAACGTCTTATTGAGAAGGAAATGAGAGCTTTGTGATTAAAAAGGCCCTCCCTGCACAGTGGTGACAAGCCCAGTGATCTGTCAGATCGTCTTGGGAGTTCTCAGACCCGAGAGGGGCAGTTCCCGACTCTATAGGCAAACAGGGCCCAGCCCTTCATTTTCCTCCCTTTCTTAAACTGATGTGGGTACTCTGAGTCTGACAGGTACTCTAAGAACCTTGGGAAGGAATAAATTCTTCCTTTGTCTTTCTTGGGTAGAATCTGGAAAGGCTCTGGAAGACAGTATACTGTACAAGCTTCACTAGTCCCCAAAGCAAGCAGAGAGAGCAGGAGCCGGGGGACCAGGGAAAGCAGTGAGAACCCGCAGGATTCACGCACACCGAGCGTGCATAGGGCAGTGGGACCTGGCAGGACTGGCCTCAGGGCTCAGTGGGGCAGACAGATTCCAAAGGCCAAAAGAGAAGCACTCTATTTCAGAGGAAATCTGAATGAGGCTTATTGAGAAACAGACCAACAAGGGAACAAAGTCCCCCCCAAACCCAAGAAATCAAGGAAGTAGTTCAGATGAGAAAGAAAACAGGATATAGTTTTCTGAACAGAAATGAAAAAAGGCATAAGAATCTCCAGAGCAAAGAGAAGTGGGCTCCACCAAAGCCAGATTCAAGAGGAAGACTTCCCAAAGGACTTCATAGTAAGACATTTAGTATTAAATAGGAATGTTTATCCACAACAAACAGGAATAAGGGGAGGAGGGGGATTTAGAATGAGAAATGTAAAGGAATTTTTAAAATACTGACTTTGCAAGAGAGATTTATGATGTTTTCAAACCCCGTATCCCTGAAAATGTTTAATATTCATATGTAATTCAGGTATCCTGGGGGTATGATTGAAACCTTTTAACAACTGATTGGTTATATTTGGCATATCAGATAGGTCCACAGAGTGGGCCCCTGGGACCAAGGCAAGGCTCCATTGTTCTCTCCCTGTTCACCGCCTCCCTCCCACCTACTTCCCGGCTTCCTGCATCTGACTTCAGGAGGCCTCCCCTACCCGGCATCTTCTCTTTTATAATCCCCCAGTGCATTTTCAACCCTGCCATTCACTCTCACCTCCCACTCCACCCCCATCCCAGCTCTCACTTCTCCTTGCTCGCTTCCTCTGCTTTTAAAGTGAAACAGTTGCAGGGGTGTTCAGGGGGCCCTGCTGAAGGTGAGGAGTGGGGTGGGGCAGGGAGTGGCCCCAAAGTGCCATCGCCAGAGGCAGCAGTGGGGAGCCAGGACCAGAGCCCTCATGAGCAGAGATGGAAAACAGATTACAGTGGTCCAGACGCTGGAAAACTGATTACAGTGGTCCAAACAATCAGATCAGGAGGAGACTATCATTCCTACGAGAAGGCTGATGAATATCTAGACTGCTCATAATGGACCAGGAGGAAAACCAAAGCAGTTAGGTCTGTCTGGACTTAATTAGTCATGTGTGCAAAGTACTCAGAGTTAAGGCAAAACTACCATCTCTTAAGTCTCTGTTCCAGCCATTTGAAGCTATCTTAGATTCAAATAAGAAGCTATAATCTACCACTGAAAATAGGAATTTTCTATATTCCATTTAACAAACATTTATTAAGTATCTATTACATGCCCAGTCTACCAACAGCTATAAAATAGGAGGGTGGCATGACCCCTAATGCTAAGAAGCTGGAAATCTCCACTTGCTCCAGCAGTCACAGCTGTCTAGTGCAGTGCTCCGGCCTTGGTGCTACTCACGAAGGATTCTGAGTAACAGGGAGAGTGTGAAGACAGACACGCTTCAGGAATCCTGAAAAGCACGTCTGCTCTAGGAAACGGTTCCTAGAGACCACATCACTGACTAAATGCTCAGTTGTAGTGCAAATAGGAATTGTATATTTTCCAAGTCAAGTAAAACGAACACATAGCAATATAATTCCAATTTGGAACTGGATTACGGTTACACAGAGATATGTCTAGCATGTAAATTTCATAAAGACCAAATAACTTCCTTCCTCCTTCCTAGCTCTTAAAACATGCTATTCATTTCCTGTCTCATTTTGAATAGTCTTACATTGACAAGGGTAATCAAAGACAAAATGACAACTAAGTGCTTATCAGTCTCCAAAAATAAGCAGGGCATCCCATGGGATTCTGATCATGCCTTGTATACAGTGAGATGTTTAGTATAATGACTTCATGAATAGTTTATATGCCCATATTTACCTAAAAATGTTCTCTGAGGTTCAGTACGTGCTTTATAATCATTTAGAATTATGTCAATGGAGGTTTTATTTAAGTAAAATCATTAACCACTGAGTACAGAGAAAGTCTGGTATAATTTGACAAATCTTAACCTGGTGTCCTACATAAACACAGAAGCATTTCATGCGGAAATTCAGAGTGTATTTTAAAAGTGGTCAACACTGCAATGCTATAGTTTGTTTGCTTTTCTGATACTACAGTGGAAGAGAAGAAACATGTTTTCCTCTACAGATGCTGCTCTCTAACCTGGAAGAAGGAACTAGGAAAGAACTAATAACAATGATTATACATGTTTAGGCATTAGGAGGTTTTTATGAGACATGATATCTTATTATGAGGCGATTCTCCTCAATATACTGAATCTAACTTATCAATACGGTGTTCAGGGTGATGCCAGAAGCTTAATATGGCAACATGAAAAACTCAGAAATGTTTAATTTATTTCCTTCATTACAGATGATGCTTTCATAGCGATTTGCCAAAGAGACTAGCTTACTTTATTAATCATAACTTGCTAAACAATCACTGACATAAAAAAGTAATACTAGAACAGAAAAGCAATATGCATCTAATTAAACAAAAAACAGCCTTTATTCTAAAGCCTGCAATTAGTGCTGTTTATGGAGCTATAAAACAAGACATTAAGGTGGTGGTATTTCTCTCTCTCTCTCTTTTTTTTTTTTTTTAAAGCAGCTGGGGTTTGATTGCTTATTTGGAGAGCTGTGTATTTGGTTTCTAATACTGGGAAAATTTTGAAAGCTTTCTTAAATTATATGCATTCAATCTGCATTCAACAGATTATTGGCTCATATTTGCCTTTCATTGGAAATCACAAACAGAAGGATCAATAATTTTTTTTTTTTTTGTGAAAAGTTCCTAAATATAACTTTGGTGTTTACTAAACATGCTTACCAAAATTCACATGGGTATTTAGGTGTAAAGGCTTTCAAATAAAGCAATATCATACGTTACCATTTTGTGTGAGTTTTGTTGAACAGAGGAACGATGTTATCCAAAAAGACTCCTTTGTGGCCTTCATGGCTTGATTATTATTCCCAAGGATTATTATTCCCTTGGAAAAGGGAAGTTTGAGGTAGCGGGTAGTATCCTGAAGGTTTGTGTTTTCTTCACACTGTTAAAAATATTAAGAAAACAAAAGGGAGAGGGAAGTGACCTCATAAAAATTATTAAGCACAATTTTCATTTCTAGTGTTTATGAACTGGGAAATATTCCAAAGGAAATATTCCAAACAGCCAGCACTACAAATAGAATTTAGATTTTCAATAAAATGCAGCAAAAATTTATAAAAAGAAGGAAGCATGGATTTTTGGATACAGAGCGAACTGAGTTTGAATCCCAGCTCTGTCACTTCCCACCTGAGTGACTGTGTCAAATTACTTAACCACTTGGGGTTCCTGTTGTCTTTCTTTAAATCCTCATTGTGTTAGATTAGATTACATAAAAAGCCTTTAACGCAGTCTCTGATACATTAGAATGCTCAAGAAATCATATTTTCTTTCTTTTTCTTTTCTTTTTTTTTTTTTGAGACAAGAGTCTCACTTTGTCACCCGTGGTAAGTGCTGTTGCATTATAGCCCACAGCAACCTCAAACTCTTAGGCTCAAGTGATTCTCTTGCCTCTGCCTCCCAAGCAGCTGGGACTATAGTTGCCCACCACAATACTTGGCTACTTTTTTAGAGATGGGGGTCTTGCTTTGACTCAGGCTGGTCTTGAGCCTGTGAGCTCAGGCAATCCACCCGCCTCGGCCTCCCAGAGAGCTGGGATTACAGGAGTGAACCATCATGCCTGGCCTAAGAAATCATGTTTTCAGTGACCAGAGAAGTTTATCTGTATACTGCTTTGTAATGATAAATATAGTTTTAAATTAAAATGTTAAGAAAAAAATTATATAGCTATAACAGATACAGAGCTGGTACAGCTGAGATTATTTTACTAATAAATCTGAAAACTCATATGAAGCATTTTTTTAAAAACATAAATTCTTCCCACATTTCATCTGAAACAGCTATTAAACAGTTTTTTACTTTGAAAACTGGCAATTAAAGGAAATGGTACTTCAGGTAATCTAATAGTCCCACTGTATGAGGGAAATCTCTACTTCAAAAAAAAACGCCAGCTGACAAATGTAAAAAGAATTATGCATTTAGAAAGAGCATATATATTTTTTCATTATCCTAACTGTAATTACTTAAGTCAAGCATTGTCACTGAGTGCTAAAACCAGGAGGATTGTTGATGAGGAACTGGATGTTCACGTGACCATGAATGATGCCCATGTGGCAGCACAGAGATCCCTTCCTACCAGCGAGAAAACAGATACACCTGCATGTGAAGGGGGGATTGGGATGTCATCACACTGATGCAGGGTGATGCAGAGACACACCTCATCATTTACAATGCATGCTTACCAAAGATGCCGAATCTGACTCCATCCCATCTAGAGTCAATGTTCGCATTGTAATAAAATCAAGAGATAAAGCAAGTTGAACAACATCTCAGGGAAGCAACCAGGCAAACCCAAAAGATGGGCTTTCTGTAGGATGCCTGGCCTTGTCTCTTCAAGTCAGTGTTGTCAAAAAAGGAATTGTTCTAGATTAAACAATACTTAAAATATAGATAGCCAGATGAAACATATGGTCCTAGAGTTTGGACAAATCCGCTAATTGGTACAATGTTAAGTTTATACATTGACAAAGTTCTAGATGAGATAAAAATTTACTGACTGGAAAATCCTTACCCCAAAAAAGATAGACTAAAAATAAATATGTATTACATAATACCATTTTGGTGAAAAAAATCTATACACAACATCTGGAAGAATATACATGGAGAGTTACCATCATCTGAGTAATGACAATATTACGTTTTTATTCTATTTTGGTTTATGTGCATACTGCTTTTGTAAGAATAGATTATACACCTTTAGGAAAGACTTGTGTCACAAGTTTAGAGAAACAGAATCAGAATATTACAAGATGTTCTTACCCCACGCCTGCCCTGAAACAGAAATGCTAACATAAAACCAATAAACAGCCTTTACTTTCCTTTATTACTGTGAAATATTTCATATAGACAGAAAAGTACATAGAACACAATATACAGTTTAAAGAATAATTGTAAAGTGAATTTCCCAAATGCTTCTTCAACAAATGCAGTGCTCTGGAACCCTGGATCACCCTTCCCTCAGTCTTGTCCCTGGCATGTCAAAGCCTGAGTCACCGTATCCTGTGCCTGGATCTGCTGCATGGACTTAGGGACATGCTCTAGTCTTCCACCCTATCCTGACTTGTGCTCCATATGTCTAACCACCCTTCCTATCGTGACTAAAGTCTCATGCCAGACCCAGACCAGACGCTCTGTCCAGCTATTTCAGGCCTCCTCCCAGGAGCCTGTACTGTGGTCTGGTACAATCCATCTGTTCATAGAAATTCTGCCCTTACAAATATATCTCTTATAACCTCTCCTCCCTCCAACTAAATTCCTGGCATTTGAGCATTTGTGGCAGCCTTTTGGAATTCCTACTTGATATCCTCATCTAGCTCAACTGGTTGCCATGGGACAGACGCCGTCTGAGAGTGAAGATGGATGGCTGTGTCATGTCCTTAGAAGGCACTGTGAATAGAGGACTTGGTTGGCTTCTCCAGGGCCAGCCATTGTGGCCAGGTCAGTTCCACCAACCTTGAATCTCATTTCTTCCCCAGGCTTAATATCTGAGTCTGTCTGAAGAATGACGACTTGATAGCTTCTCACAGTTAAACTCTATCACCCTTACTGAAGTATAATAATTAATACAAACAATACTCTGGACACAAAAGTTATTTTAAGACCTTCCACCAAGAACCCTGGAATATGTGTGAGAGAGAAAGAAATGGATGGAGGACGAGGGGAGGAGGGAACAGAGAATCTTGTCCATCAATTCAATAAAGAAAAGCATGTTACCATTCTCTGGTCTCTGAACTCTTTGACTGAATATTTACCAGGAGTTCAAAACATTTTTTTTGTCCAGTAGGATTATAAGGTTAGAGTTACAAGTTTTAATCTACTTCTGAAAAACTCAAGAAATTGCACAGAAAATCTTATAGCATATCTTTTACTGTCCTTTAAGATTTGCAGCATGCATCCTTTGCATATTAGGTGAACACTGGAGATTTTAAAAGCAATCTAAGCAACTATCATTTATGAAGACTTACTATATGTTAAGCACTGCTAAGTACTTTGCACATATTTTCTTCTTATGACAACCCTAGGAGGCGGGGGCGGGATACTGTAACCTAATTAGTAAATGTCAGAGCGGGGATTTGAACTGAAGTTGGTATTCATAGCTACTGTAGAGCACTGCCTCCCTCTACTGTCGTTTTCACCAAGTTTTGGATTTTGCAGAAATGAATTTAAAATTAATTGATTTATAGATAAAATATTGACTGGTAGGTATGGCTAAGAAAAACCAGAAGAAGTTCACTTTTCAAAAGAAAGGTATGTTCGTGAGACACAGCTTAGTAGAAGACTCTGAGTGGTGTGTAAAGCTAAAATAAGTTCAAATGAAATGAGCTAATGTCCTTATGATAAAATGATTCTTTTTCTTCTGGGTAGATGACTATTAATGGGATTGCGGGATCAAATAGAAAGTCTACTTCTAGCTCTTTGAGAATACTCCTTATTTCTTTCCAAAGAGGCTATATTAGTTTGCAATCCCACCAGCAGTGTAAAAGTGTTCCCTTCTCTCCACACCCATGCCAGAATCTGCAGCTTTGGGATTTTGTGATGAGGGATATTCTCACTAGGGTTAGGTAATCTCTCAGAGTGCCTTTGATTTACATTTCTCTGATGATTAAGAACAATGAGCATTTTTTTCATGTGTTTCTTGGCCATTCATCTGTCTTCTCTTGCCTACTTACATATGAGGTTGTTTGCTCTTTTCCTATTGATTAATTTGTGTTCTCTACAGGTTCTAGTTATTGGCCCATTGTCAGATTCATGGCATGTAAATATTTTCTCCCATTCTAAAGGTTGTCTGTTTGCTTTAGTTGTTGTATCCTTAGCTGTGCAGAAGCTTATAAAGGTAAGCAGCACACCCCCTGGATGAAGGGCTCAACTACTACTTGAACTTTACCTCAGAAACATAGATGTTCTAATCTAATTATTTGAAAACTCATATTAACCTGAAATTTCTTAAAAAATAAAATAGGGTTTTGACTCTCACAGCAAAACAGCTAGTCTGTGTTCTCAAACCATGCAGGGAGCAAACGGGATCATGAGGCCTGGACTCAGCAGGCCAGAAGGCAGGTGGGAAAAGGTGAGGCACGAACCTGGAGCTGAGGAACATACACACGTGAGCTATAGAGCATCTGTCATTCTTCTACTTGAGGAGAGAGAATCTACATAAGAGAAATTGGGTTCAGGAGCAGTGAAGAATAGAAATAAGGCTCCAGAAGACAGCCTCACAAGGTAGGAGCAGTTGTCAGTCAGACTTTAAGCCAAAAAAGGCAAGTAGGGCAGCCTCCTAACACCAGCAGAGGGCAGGGAGTGAGGAAAAGTCAGTGGCAAATTCCCCAGGCATTCTTCAGCCAGGTGGGAGAAAGGTCTGGAATGGGAGTGAGATTCTGAACCAGTGTCTGGACACAAATGAGAATCAACAGTGTCCCCACTAGATGAAGGGCTGAGAATCAAGGAAGCCACAGAAATAAGGCTGGATAAGTCTGGGTTGGCGCTGCTTGTGTTATAATTGGAAATATCAAGTATAATAGAGTAGTGGTTGGGTGTTGGTGTACCTGCGAATCGGGGCCATGTAGGCAGAGTAGCACCAAACTACAGCTGTGAGATTCTGCCATTGCAAATAGTTGAGAGACAGCTTTGTCATCATGGTAAAATCCATGATGGGTGGTTAGATGTTGACCATCTGCATTCTGAGGAATACCTGTAAAATAATTCTTTTGGCTTTGGTATAGAGAACATTTTCCCCACCAAACCCAAAGAAGGCATGGAGCACATGGATATGAGAATAAGAAGATGCCAGCCTCCCACTGGAGAACTTCTCTCTCATGGGAGACACAAACACAGCTGAAGAGTTAGCAGTGTTGCAGTGAGCCTATGATGGCAGATCAATGAGGGAAGAACTCATGCAGCTGTTCTTTCTAGGAGAAACAGGGTAGCATGGTCACAGCCTCTAGAAGCTGTTACCGTATTGAGGGAACCAAATTATGTCACTGTCATAGGGAGGTTCTCTGTGTTTGCTTTGATAAGTTGGGATCTGTGCAAGTCGTCTTAAAATGATATGAAGTTAACTCACTACAAATTACAGGAAAGAGAGGTGAGCACCAGCCCTGTGGTTTCTATACTTGGTCTGAAGTGAGATCTAACCAGAGGGATGTGCTCCCTTAGACTCACACAGAAGAGCTAAAACGCAGTAGTAGCGGCAGTAGTCTCCATCTTCTTTGAGATTTTATACAATTTGGCTTACAGTCCACTTCCTTCCCCAGAATAAAAATCAGTTGGGCAGCAATGAATGGTTCATTATGTCCCAGACTACTTTTTGACTCAGATGTGTGAAAGAACCATAGTGGTCAGCCGTAAACTATGTTTAATGTGGTATTTGCAATTACACATGATCCGTGATTGAGAGATCTACGTCTACTATTTATTAAGAAAAAAATGGGCATGAATTTCTATTCAAGGCATTATTAATCAAATTAAGGGGTCTGTAATTTGTGGGAAGTAGAGAATTAAATTAAAAAAAAATGCAGTAAGTTAGACAATCCATTAGAACTCTATATTACCAGTTAATGAAAATCAGTAGTTTTTGGAGGCAAAATGTCTTTCCTTGAGGAACTTTTTCAATATGACTATAGTCATTCTTAATGTCATAATTAAACATTTATTAAATTCCTAGTATTTTCCATTCCTCAATGTTAAGAATGTAACAAGGAAATGAATACATTCTCTGTCCTTGAGGGCATTATATACATGTCTGACCTTTGCACTCTTAGTAAGTAAGTGTGTTAATACCATTAGTGTAAGTCTGTTAATACTTTTTACAAAGCTGTGATAAAGACCACTGGACACCAGCTCTGCTGGGGGAAGGGAAGGAAGGCTTTATGGGAAAGGGGGATGAGACCTCAGCCGTGAAGAATAAGAAGGTCACCAGGCAGATTGGAAAGGAAAAGTCAAGAGAAAGAAGGAACAATACTCTTAAGGGCCCCAGGGGAATAAAAGCACATGTATAAGACTGTGGGGACATGACAGTTAAATGCAAAGTGGGAGCCTGGAATGGATCCTGGAACAGAAAAATGACATTCGTGGAAAACCTATTGTGAGATCCAAATAAATTTTGTGTTAACAGTATTTCACCAAGATTAATTTAGTTTTGATAAGTGTGCTATAGCTTATGTAAGAGGTTAACATAAGGAAAAGTTGGATGAAGAGTATATGGGAATTTCCTGTACTATTTTTGTAATTCTTCTATAAGTCTAAAATATCTTTAAAATAACTGTTCAAAATTGCAGGCATATTCAGACAATTATATGTCGTTTAGTATGGCTGGAACAAAGGAGTTTTCAACATAAAAAAGTTTTGGGACTACCCCAGATCTCCGAAATAAGAAAAATTCCAGGTGATTCTAGTACTGACCTCTGGTTTAAAAGCCCTGGACTACAGTTTTATCAGGGAGGTGGAACAACTCACTGGTTGTGCAGCCAGGTATTTAGAGATGGATGGTGAGTGTGACAAGTGAAGAAAAACTCACAGGTTTCTGCTTATGGCAGGAATGGATGGAGATGAGATTAAAGCCTCAGTTTGGGACATGCTGAGCCTGAGGTGTCTCTGGGCAACTAATTGAAGATGTTTATTAGGCTGGTGAAAACCCTAGCCTAGAAAAGCAGATCTGGCTGTCATCAGCACAAAGATGTGGGAAGTCCATCCATTGAAGGATGAGATGGGCCTAGAGAGCATGAGGCATAGATGGGAGCCAAGCGTTCAAATGACGATCACACCAACATTTTGAGGTGTACATAGTGATGAGTCCCCCAAGAAAAGAAGGCTGAAGCTCAGACCATTGTGAGAGAAAGGACTGTGGGACTTTTCAAGCAGCAGTGTAATGTGACAGTGGCACGTGCTACAGGAAAGTCCAGCAAGGGAAGATTTTTTTAAAGAGTCCAGTAGCTTTAGCTCCTGGGTGGGCACCAGTGACCTGAAGGAGAGAAACTTCACTTGAGTGGTGGGGACAGAAGCAGCCTGGGGAATGACTGCGACGTGAGGAAGTAGAGGTAGTGAGTAAAAACTGGCTTTCCTAAGCGGGCTGGTTGTTACGATGAGAAGAGAGGAGAAAGGATGGTGGCTATTAATTTTTTTTTTTTTAAAGGAAACGGCTTCAACATGTTTATAATCCAAGTGAAAACTGCCGGAAGAGAGGAAATAAATGTAGACGCAGGAGGAAGAGAGAGGACATTGGGAGGACCAGCATCCCAGAGGACTCAAGAGGGAGGAAGATCTTGAGGGAAGTAGTTGGAAGAATCAGCCCTGGAGAGAAAGGAGTCTTGGCTCGGCGCCTGTGGCTCAATCAGCTAAGGTGCCAGCCACGTACATCTAAGGTGGCGGGTTCGAATCCCCAGCCCAGGCCCGCCAAACAACAATGACGGCCACAACCAAAAAATGGCCGGGCGTTGTGGTGGGCGCCTGTGGTCCCAGCTACTTGGGAGGCTGAGGCAGGAGACTCACTTGAGCCCAGGAGTTGGAGGTTGCTATGAGCTGTGATGCCATGGTACTCTACCCAAGGGGATAGCTTGAGGCTCCGTCTCAAAAAAAAAAAAAGAAATTACAGTAAGAGAAGTTTTTTTCAGAGAAAAGAACAAAACTCAGTACTTTTCAGGAAGTTTCTAATTCAGTTTTCTAGTCCATTACCTGTGTTCCAGTATAATTCTGGTTACTTACAGCCTTGTTTTTCAGTGGACTTCTAAAGTAGCCAATTTTAGAAATTTAGAAACTTTTAAATTAGTTTCAATTTCACCATTATAACTTTTAAAGTAATAGAAAAGTTAAGTAACCAAAGAAATAAAAGAGGGAAATATTACACCAAATATGCAATCATATGAAAAATCGAAAGGTGTCCAGGTAAGGGAAGTTTTCAGGTCAGAATTTAAAGGATTTAGAATCAAGACACAAGTTCAGCTTTCCAAACATTAAGCAAGGTAATTCTCCAGAACTGTTTCCACATCTGAAAAATTAAGGTAATAATGCCCCCCATTTCACTTAAGATCGATCAAGTGAATCACACACAAAAAATCATCTTTTCTGAAAAATTCAGTCAGGAGAACCTGACTTTAGTGTTCACATTCTAGCCATTTACTACCTGGATTACTTGCAGCAAATAATCTCTCTGCAAAAATGGAGATATCATAATACCTCATTCAATTGTGAGGATCAAATAGGAAAAGGTGTAATTTTTGGTACGTTATAAACTGTGTGATTCCAAAGTAGAATTTGCTATTAAAAAGCTATAGTTCATCTAAACTTTTCTCTGGGTGAAAAGTTAGGAAGAATTCATTTATTGACAAACTTTAGTGTCATTTCATACCAGTAATTTTATTTACACAGCAAGAACATACAGGTGTCTATTATAAATGTCAGAGATCATCTCTACGTTTCAGAACTTCACTCAGTTTAAGGATCAACAAAGGAAGGGTTTTTTTTCCTTTCATTTAAAATTTCCTGCCTCTGTTTTTCTTTGTACAAAGTGTGTAGTATTACCAAGTGCATTACCATAGCATGTTTTTAAAACATTTTCAATTTGAAATGTTTGGTGTGCTGGAGAAAGGTACAGCATAAATTTTTTTTTCCTTTCCTTGCAAATTCAAAAGGCTCAAATGGTAGTCATCTGATCTGAAAAAAGTATGTCATGGATGGCTATAATTTCAACTGGTGCTTAATGACAACTATTTTTAAGTGTGCTAACATGTTGAGTGCGTGTATTCTGTCAAGATGGCATGATTAACAGACGCAAAGCAGTACCACATGTCAGACTAATTTAGGGATTTTTGTATCTGAGATAAGTTGCTGACCCTGGTTTTTGGTAAATGGGTACTGTAAGCTAAAGTTCACATACTTATACAGGGTGGACATAAAGTTTGTGTGCAGTTTACTATGTTAACCTACTTTAAATTGCACATGAACTTTATGTCCACCCTGTATTTTCCCTGCCAATAGTCCTTCATAAGTATCTGGTCATAACCTATAAAGAAATTTTAATACCTGTAATATATACTTAATGTGTTATCTGTTAGAGATGGAATTGGATGTGTTCAGATTTCTACTCATACCTTAAAATTTATAATGTAGTAATTCATACCAGAAATCATCTAGGAAATTTTAGTATAATATGTGTATGTTCTAAATGTCACCCCCACCCCTAGAACGCAGTTTAAGCCTATAACCCTTTAGGAATTCATGTGCCCAAATATTTTGGTGGTATGAAGTGTAAGTTGCTATTACCAACTAATACTTAGTGTAGACTGGTCTTAAGTCCCACCTCAAAGTGAATCTTGGAGCTTGGGGTAAGTGTTGTCTTAGAGAAAGAAGTATTTTAACTACTACTTTTACTTGCAAATTAAGGGAAATTTAGGTCATATTGGATCTTCTAAAACTAAAAGGAACCGGCCATCATTACCAAGTCTTACTAGGGAATTGAGTCTTACTTGTTTTTAATGAAGGCAACTGTAATGCATGCTTTCAGGTTTACTTTAAATTTTAATGCACTAGGGTGATGTGGACCCAGAAGTGGAAGAGCCATGTAACTACACAGTAAGTGCGCTCCATCTGTACCGGTGTTTCAGATCCTCTTGTGCATTTCAGCTTTCTTAAAACATCAAAGGCTGCAAAGAAGCTCAAAAAAGAGAAAAAAACTAAACTGAAGGACAGGTGGAATGCAGTGGCATTATGTGAGGAACTTGCCAACCCACATCTTTCAAAGCCTTATATAGTACATGCATTATAGTCATATGAAATGTTGTCTGGGTGCTTTCTTTCTGAAGGACTATGGCAGCAGCTTTAAAACTACTAACAAAGATTACACAGGTCATCTTATACACAGGCAAACTGCTTTGCACAACTAGAACAGAACAGTTCTTTTTAAGTTCAAATGAAACTGTCACAAGACAGACTTGATATATTTCATATATATTGGGAAACTTTAGAAACAGCCATTTATTATTTGGATTAAATGTGTGATTTGTTCTGCAGTACAGAGTACACTTTTCAGGTTATAGCCAGTCTTCACATGAGCAGATTCATACCATTGCAATACACAGGAGTTCATAAATAAAATTCTACTCAAGTAGGCAGTAACTAGCAGGTTTCGAGTCAACAAAGTCTCAGTATTATTTAGTTCTCATCACCAAAGATGAGTCTCTCGGATTTCAGCAATGATTTGACCAGCTCCTTGCAATGCCTGCATTAAAAGACATAAAAAATGTATTAATCTGAATGATAGGGGAGTTCTCTAATTTCTGTGTGGTATGTTTACACTAACCAGCATCTCTGGAATTTGAAACCGATTAAGTACCAACAGAAAAAAAACCTCGCGAGAGTCTGTACATATCCAAAACTCCTTGCCTATACATATCTACTACTCAGGTATACAAATTCAAAAAAATTCACATTACCTTTAGCATATCAGCTGCTTCTTTCCTACGCTGTGCCATGTCCTCAGATTCAGTCAGAAGATCATCCAACAAGGATGATTTATACAGTTGTCCTACTAACTCGCTCTGAAGAGTGTCTTTCACATGATTAACCAAAAAATGCATCACTGCCTTTGGCACACTGCAAAACAAAACCAAATTATAAGATTTTGGCAAAAATTCTACCTTTAAAAATTTGGGCTTAGATGCTAAACTCAAATAATTTGATTAATGGAATAATCACCCTTCATATTTTTTCTTAATTACAAGCAGATGTTAGAAGCCATAGTTCTTGGTATTGTAACTTCTTTCATCTCATCTATCATTATCCCTTATGTCAAAACTCTGCATTACTCGAAATAGCCAAAAAGTGAGAAAAACCTAAACATCTATCTACTAACAAATGGATAAAAAGAATATTATAAATGTATATAGTCACGTGTCACTTAACTGAGATATACTCTGAGAAATGTGTTAGGTCATTCTGTTTTTGTGTGAACAATGTAGAATACTTAACACAAACCTAAATGGTCTAATATACAACATACCTAGGCCTGTTGCTCCTGGCTACAAACCTATACAGCAGGTTACTGTACTGGACACTGTAGGCAACTGTAACACAGTGTTAAGTATTTGTATATCTGAACATAGAAAAGGTATGGTGGCTCGGCGCCTGTGGCTCAATCGGCTAAGGCGCCAGCCACGTACACCTAAGGTGGCGGGTTCGAATCCCCAGCCCGGACCCGCCAAACAACAATGATGGCTGCAACCAAAAAATGGCCAGGCGTTGTGGCCGGCGCCTGTGGTCCCAGCTACTTGGGAGTTGGAGGCAGGGGACTCACTTGAGCCCAGGAGTTGGAGGTTGCTATGAGCTGTGATGCCATGGCACTCTACCCAGGGCGATAGCTTAAGGCTCCGTCTCAAAAAAAAAAAAAAAGAAAGAAAGAAAAGGTATGGTATTATCACTGTCACATGTGGTCCATTTTTTGACTGAATCATCATTACATAGAGCATGTGACAATACTGATCCCAGCTACAATATGAATGAACCTTAAAAAATAAGTAAAAAAGGCCATATGTTAGTGTGAGCCCACTTATATGAAATGTCCAGAATAGGCAAATCCAGAGATTTTAGGTTGGTAGGTGCCCGGGATAGGAAGAAGGGCAAAAAGAGAAGGCACTGCTGATGGGTACAGGAATTCTTTACGGGGTAGTGCAAATGTTACAGAGTGATACACACTAAAAACCATGGCCAAGTACATTTAATAGGGGTAGACTTTGTGATATAGGAATTATATCTTGAAACACTTTTACAGGGGATATGGGCAGGTAATGAAGGAGATAAAAGTGCAGGGCTAGAACTTTTTTTCTTCAGGACATAGTGTAAAACAAAGAATTATTATTTCTATCACAAGCCGTAAGTTGAAAGATTCTACAGACATAATTATAGATTTCATTATAATGTAAATTGGACTATTTTATCCCTCTGTAAAATTTCTCTTACCTATTAGCAGATTACCGCAAATTGGATACAAAACATTTTCTAGGCTTGGCACCCATAGCATAGTGGTAACAGTACCAGCCACATACACCCAGGCTGGCAGGTTCAAACCCAGCCTGGGGCCAGCTAAACAAGAATAACTGCAACAAAAATAGCCTGGCATTGTGGCAGGCACCTGTAGTCCCAGCTCCTTGAGAGGCTGAGGCAAAGGAATTGCTTAAGCCCAAGAGTTTGAGGTTGCTGATGCCACAGCACTATACTGAGAGTGACATAGTAAGTAAGACTCTTGTCTCAAAAAATATATAAATAAAATAAATAAAAAAAATTTGGAGGGCAGCACCATATACGGAGGTGGCAGGTTCAAACCCGGCCCCAACCAAAAACTGAAAAAAAGAAAAAAATATTTGGAATTAGGATGAAAAAATATATTTCCTAGTGAGAGACAAATTTTATTTTTTTTTTTTTGAGATGGAGCCTCAAGCTATCCCCCTGGGTAGAGTGCTATGGCATTACAGCTCACAGCAACCTCCAACTCCTGGGCTCAAGCGAGTCTCCTGCCTCCGCCTTCCAAGTAGCTGGGACCACAGGCACCCACCACAACACCCGGCCATTTTTTGGTTGCAGCCATCATAGTTGTTTGGCGGGCCCGGGCTGGGGATTCGAACCTGCCACCTTAGGTGTATGTGGCTGGCGCCTTAGCCGATTGAGCCACAGGCACCGAGCCAAGACATTTATTTTTATACTTGGAGAACCAAATAATTAAAAAGGCAAGTCAGTGTTATCAACCAAAATAATTAATAAAACCACTAAATTTATTTATTTTTTTTTGAGACACTTTGACTTTGTCACCCTCAGTAGAGTGCAGTGGTGTCACAGCTCACAGCCACCTCAAACTCTTAGGCTTAAGTGATTCTCTTGCCTTAGCCTTCCAAGTAGCTGGGATTATAGGTGCCCACCAAAATGGCCTCCTATTTTTTTTAGAGACAAGGTCTTGCTGTAATTTAGGCTGGTCTCGAACTTCTGCACTCAAGCAATCCACCTGCCTCAGCCTTCCCAAGTGCTAGGATTATAGGCGTGAGCCACCGCACCCAGCCTTAAATTTAGAAAAACATTTAAGTGTCTAAAAATGGGTCAGCCACACAGAACAAAATATTTCATTTCCTAATAGTTTTTCTTATCTAATACATCATTCTGCACTAACAAACTGAGCCATGCTATCACAGTTACCCAAAGACTAGCAGAGACTCCATTTGACAGAATAAAAACCTATGGCTCGGCTAAGGCACCAGCCACGTACACCTAAGGTGGCGGGTTCAAATCCCCAGCCCGGGCCCGACAAACAACGATGGCTGCAACCAAAAAATGGCCGGGGGTTGTGGCAGGTGCCTGTGGTCCCAGCTACTTGGGAGGCGGAGGCAGGAGACTCGCTTGAGCCCAGGAGTTGGAGGTTGCTATGAGCTGTGATGCCATGGCACTCTACCCAGGGGGATAGCTTGAGGCTCCATCTCAAAAAGAAAGAAGGGAGGAATGAGTAGCTGAAAACAGAGGATTTTTAGGTCAGTGAAACTATTCTGCATGATATTATGATGATGGACACATTTCTACATTTGTCCAAAGCCACAGAATGTGCAACACTAGGAGTGAGACCCAGTGCAAACTCCCAGCTTTGGGTGATAATGACATGTCACTATAGGCTCATTGAGTGCCATTAGGGTGCAGGATGTTGAAGGGGTGGGAGGGATTCTTGGTGGAGGCAAGGGGTGGATATACAGAAACTCTACTTCCTGCTCAGCTTTGTTGTGAACTTGAAACTGCCCTTAAGACATCTATTGAAATATATCTAGAAGAACAAAAGTCATTTTATAAAAAAGATATTTGCACCTGATGTTTATCGCAGCCCAGTTTATAACTGCTAAGTCATGGAAGAAGCCCAAGTGCCCATCGACCCATGAATGGATTAATAAATTGTGGTATATGTACACCATGGAATATCATGCAGCCTTAAAAAAAGATGGCGACTTTACCTCTTTTATGTTTACATGGATGGAGCTGGAACATGTTCTTCTTAGCAAAGTATCTCAAGAATGGAAGAAAAAGTATCCAATGTACTCAGCCCTACTGTGAAACCAATATAAGCACCCACACCTCCATATGAAAGCTATAACACAACTACAGCCCAGATGAAGGGGAAAGAGGAGGGGGAGGGAAGGGAAGGGAGGAGGATAGATAGATGAAGGGAAATTGGTGGGACTACACCTATGGTGCATATTACAAGGGTACATGTTAAATCTACTAAGCGTAGAATATAAATGTCTTAACATAATAACTAAGAAAATGTCGTGAAGGTTATGTTAATCAGTTTGATGAAAGCATTTCAAATTGTATATAAAACCAGCATACTGTATCACATAGTTGCATTAATGTACACAGCTATGATTTAATAAAAAATATATATATATTTAAAAAATCAGTTCTTCCTTTAAAAGTTTGGGGAAAAAATAATGAAAAATGAAATTACCTTCTTTTGAAAGCTGGAGATTAGGTTTGTTAACTGTAGTATTTGGAGGTAAAGCTGGATTCCCACTCGGCATATGAATAAATTCCTCAATTCTTTTCTCACTAATCTCTTGTGCTAGAGGATTTGAAATCATTTCATCTTCTGGTCTGTTAAAAAAAATGTGAATTTTTTTCATTATACAGAGGACCAACATTTCAAATATACATTTCTTTTTTTTTTTGTCTCAAGCTATTCCCTTGGTAGAGTGCTATGGCATCACAGCTCACAGCAATCTCAAACTCTTAGGCTTAAGCAATTCTCTTGCCTCAGCCTCCCAAGCAGCTGGGACTACAAGTGCCCGCCACAATGACTATCAAATATACATTTTAATTAATTAATTTATATGTGTATACATGTATATATATATGTATATATATATATATATGTATATATTTTGAGACAGAGTCTTATACTGTCACCTTGGGTAGAGTACCATGGCATCATAGCTCACAGCAACCTCAAACTCTTGGGCTCAAGAGATTTTCTAGCTTGTTTTCTACTTTTACTAGAGATGGGGTCTCTCTCTTGCTCAGGCTGGTAGAACTCTTGAGCTCAAGCAATCTGCCTGCCTTAGTCTTGGCCTTTCAGAGTGCTAGGATTACAGGGTGAGCCACTGTGCCAGCCCGAAATATACATTTTAATTAATTAAAATTTATTCATATATTCTCTCTCTCCAAACAGGATTTCAGACACCTTAAAATAAAAGATATAAGTAATATACTTAATAAAATATCACTCAAAGTGGGCAAACTAGAAGTCCAAACAAAGAGAAAACTTAGAAGGTTAATCATTGCTCTGATGGAGTAGGAAATGATTGCTCTGAGTTTCCAGAGAATTTTGGTTTTGATTACATTGGCTAAGTCATTTTTCTTTCTTTCTTTTTTTTTTTTTGAGACGGAGCCTCAAGCTATCCCCCTGGGTAGAGTGCCATGGCATCACAGCTCATAGCAACCTCCAACTCCTGGGCTCAAGCGAGTCTCCTGCCTCCGCCTCCCAAGTAGCTGGGACC